>OOFC01003899.1:21654-35228 GCA_900323345.1 Pseudochromis fuscus | reverse complement strand
TCTAATAAAAATCTGAAATGTGACGCTGTGTGGTACGTTCTGTCTGAATGACCTGTGGAGAGAGGAGGTGGAGACTTTGGACAGTTGGAGGTCCTTAACTGAGGAGCATGAAGCAGGTGAACAACATGAAAATCATAATTAAAGTTGTGGAGGTCTATTGTCCAGAGCATGGGCTGTGTATAGCAGTGGTTCCCAACCTTCTCCAACTCAGGGCCCACTTTCAAGTCTCAAAAATTGTCGTGGCTCACCTCCTACCCCATCAAATACAGAGGCCATAAGATGTGTTCCCAGAGCACTTTTTTATTGAGGATTGAACACCTGTAACATGTTGCATCACCTTCAGTGTAACAGTTTTCAAGGACCTGTCCATCAGCTCAACTGAGTTTTAACATTTAAAACATCATTGTGGTATTTTTATTTTTATATAATGTTTTTATCGAGTACGATTCGATTCTGAAACTAAGATCTTTTTTTCAGCTTTTTCAGTTTTTTGTCTCACTGTGACCACTCACCACTTGGTGTTATTAAATACAGTAATAATCAGAAACAATGTAATGAATTTATTTCCGTTAACTTTTTTCTACACTAATGAAAATGTTTAAACTGGAGTTATAACTGCAGTGTAAAGAACAAAGGCAGCAGCATCCTTGGCTTGTATCATATGTTCAATCACAAACATGAAAAAAATATGTCCTTATTCACATGTTCAAGAAAGAAAATGTTAAATAAATCTTGCTTTATAGCATTCAGACAAGAGCATTTTGCTGAACCAAAATAAATGACAGCATTTTGTAGAAAATATATAACCAGAGCTTAAAGTAAAAACAAATCCTGAGTCTGAACTGTTTTCCTGGGGGTGGCACACAGTGGGTCCAACACATACACTGGGTAATTTGATGAAAACCTGTTTAGCATTGTGCTGGACAGGGAATAAGATGAGCTACAATCTAAAATGTGAATTTCAGAAATCAACGGTCATAATGTTATAAGGGCACATGAAACTCCATCAGGCTTGATGAAGGTTGATGAATTCCGGTAAATTGATTTATGCTAGTCACACATCGCCGGCAACATGCTCCAGTCAAACGTCACACGCCGGAGATCCTGCAAGAATGTTTTTAAAAATGTTATAATAA
Source organism: Pseudochromis fuscus (assembly GCA_900323345.1). Taxonomy (NCBI): domain Eukaryota; kingdom Metazoa; phylum Chordata; class Actinopteri; family Pseudochromidae; genus Pseudochromis; species Pseudochromis fuscus. The sequence goes on along the minus strand of OOFC01003899.1, from coordinate 34,092 downwards.
CATATAATTCTGTTTTAATTCTGTTCACTTTCGCCGTCAACTTTGTAGAAGTTAAAGTACTTTCATACGCAAGTTATTAATTCATATGGAGCTGATCTTAGACATATTATTATTATTATTATTATGTCTATGGAGCTGTCAGCCATGTTTATTTGTCCTCCCAGTAAAGTGTCCGGGTGACAACACGCTGCACTACTAAGTTTCGCCCTTTCTTTCCGTCTATTTTACGTTATTTAACATTTAAATAATCAGAATGTGGACATTTGTGAATCAATTCAAAATCGTCCACGTCTGAATCGTGATACATCTAAGAATCATACTATTTTGGCAATGATTTGGCGGCTTACTTGCAATACCGTCACAGGCCACCAGGGGGCAGCTCACTTGTGTGTGGAAATAGACTCAGCAACCATGTCCAAAGTGAGACCAAGTAAAGGCAACAATCGTGGTTCCCAAAAACTACAACTACACACTAAAAATGTTCGGTTGTTTTTACCCAGAACTAAGTAAATACTGGATTAGCTACATGCTGTAATTGGCTGTTTTCACCCAACATTTTGTTGTTTTTCTGCCACTTTTTACTGGTTTAAATGAATCTAGATGTGATCTCAAGGGTTAGACCAACCTCCTTGTGGCTCCAAACAGCCAACATGGCGACATTCAAATACCAAACTCCTGGCTTCACAATGTGGCTCTACAAATAAACAGGTGACGTCATGTTAGCTTTGTCCATTTTGTGTCCAATCTGTGGTCCAGAGTCAGGGAAGGATTTGGACATTAACAGTAATATTTTGAAATATGTCCTGTGTTCATATTCAGGGTTAATGTGGTTTCTTGTACCAAAAAGTAACTTCACATGATGCTAATATAAATAATGGTCACTATTTGCTGCAGAATACACATTTCCTTTAAAATGTAGGTTTGCTGTGGTGCAAAATAAGTTTGGTATCATCAGCAGAAAGTTAATATATTGAGCAAATATTTTTGTGTGTAATTTAGTGTGTAATCAACCTAAAATGAACCTTTGTGTTTTCCTGATGTTACAATGAGCCATTTATACCTACACAGAGAGCAGGTCCTGTCATGGACAGCACCATATAAGAGTGAATATAGAATATATAAAACATGACATCACCTGTTGGTTTGTGGACTCACACTCTGAAGCCAGGAGTTTGTATTTGAAGATGATCATGATGGTTGTTTGGAGCCAGAATTCAAAAGGAGTCATTTTCAATAATAAAGTACTGAATTACTTTAGTTATTGGTGATCAGACCTGTCAGTCAAACCAAAAACACCCCTAACTCTTACATGTCTGCTCACTGCAATCAGCACAGCGCATACTGTTGTTATTTTTGGGAACACAGTCTCTGAGCCTTTGTGTGTTACTGTTGTTAATACTAAAGGTATGGATGGGGATTGAACCCATGATCTTTGGTTTACAAGACCAACGCCTTACCACTTGGCCACCACACCTCTCACTGACCTGCAGCTCAGATGTTTTTATCCCAGAATCACCTTGTCAAAGTTTCGCAGATCCTCACATTGTCCATTCCTGCTGCAGGTCTTATTGACTGAAGGCGTGGTGGCCAAGTGGTAAGGTGTTGGTCTCGTAAACCAAAGGTCATGGGTTCAATTCCCATCCATGCCTGTGAAACATTGTACTTTAATGTGTCAGTCTTCCTACAAGCATGTCCAGTGTCTCCCTCCTTGATAAAACCATGAGCTTGATGCCAATGCTCTTGTGTAAAAAAAACTGCAATACTCCTGACAGCCACTAGATGCTGACTCCAGCTCACACAGTTCCTGACACACTGATTTTTTTTTTTAATGTGGAAAAAACTGCTGCCAGGATTGTAATTTTACATTTATGAGAAACTGTCATCATGATGTGGACCTGAGAGACTCCTGTGTCTAACTGTGTTTGTTAATAATTATAAAATCAAATCCCTGCAGCTCCTGTCAAACGGAGAAATACTGGGAGCTGCAATCAACACCAATCTAAACCTCTTCATACAAAGATCCAATCTTCAGACTCAGTGGTGGTGTAAACATCCAGCAGAGGGAGGCAGAGCTTTATCTTTCAGCTGTAACTTAGTGGCACAGATTTACTCCACTGCATCTGTAGCTGACTCCCGTCTCCAGTCTCTGGGATATTGTTTTGTTAGGGACCAGTGAAGCTGGCATAATGTGTCCACATCTTAAAATAGCCAGTGTGCTTTAAGGCCACCAAGCCACAGCACAGGATTAAAGACACGCATTTTATACACAAATAAAGGACATTTTACACATGTAAGTGTTGGATTACTGCATTTCAACACGTAGCACTAATTACTAAGCTGGATTTTTTATACTGTGATAAACTCTGAAACTGAAATAATATTGAGGTTTAATTGAAAATATTTGCTGAGTTCACATAAGGTTTCACCTGTAAAGAGATTGGAGGAGCTGAAGTGTAAATGCTGGGTGGAGACGTGTCACCAACGTTCACTGGTTAAAGATCAACATCACTCTGTGTCCTTCACTGCTGCTGCTTTTCATCTGCTTTGTCAGAAAAATCTTACAACACAAGAGAAGGTTAAAAAATGATGGCAGGGCAGTCTGGATGTTGCTCGGAGTATTTTGGGATTCATGTTGATATTCAAAGACTACAAATATCTAGACCGCCCCCTGGTGGCTGGGGACAGTACAGGTCATAAACCCCGCCCTCTAAATGTTAGTGGACAGGATGTGAGTCAAACAAAAAAAGAAACAAAAAACAAAAAACAACTCAAATTTGGATATTTTCTAAATGAAAATATGAGTGTGTTAATTCCTCTGAACATGTCTGTGCAGATTCTCAATCATCCAGGTCATGGTTCACTGAAGGTTCAAAAGGATGTTTGCCTCTCATCCAGTAGCAGAAGATTGTAACCATTGAGGGGTCATATGATGCTTTTCCACTACATGGTAGCAGCTCGACTCCACTCGGTTTGATTGGTTTTCCAATAGGAAAAGGTCCCTGGTACCTGGTACCACTTTTCTAGTATCTGCTCTTCTGCAGTTCCAAATAAGGGGCCGGCTGGGGACTAGCACGTACTAAAATGTGATTGGTCGGAATCGTCACTGCACCATTGTATCATCACCACACAGCATGCAAATATTTGTACCTGCAGTCGACACATTGTGCACAGTGACAGTCAGACTAACAAGCTTCTACAATGTGGGAGGAACAGGAAGTTGGAGTTGCTGGAGTCACATGAGGCCAAGTGTGAGTGATGATCGTTGAGAGGATGTGTTGAGGTCAGATGTTGATGGTTGTTGGTTCTCCTGGGAACAAATGAGATGACAGCCCTGTCGATGGGGATAGGTGGCATCCCCTCCAATGCCCAGGGAGGGTTTCACTACTTTCACATAGTTGGGTTCCTTTGTACCTTTCCTGATCCACAACATGCTGTCCTCAAAGGAGTATGATTTCTGGACTTGAGGCGTTGGCCCTCCAGGTTCTTACTTTCTCCAATGTAGAGATCTGAGCATTGTCCAGTACATTTGATTTGTTTGCATTATTTCTCTGTGACTGCACTCAAAGTCCTCAGCTCAGGGCCTGAGAGGTAGGCATCCACACTACAGCAACATTACTGATGACCCTCCTTTGTTGGTGTTGGTTCGTGTTAAGTCCAGGTAGGCCTTGTAACTGTTAAGGTTTAAGTTAGGTAGAGGTTTTGAATCCTTGCATGTTTCTTGAGAGGCATTTTTAGGAGGACAAGGCTGTCTCGCAGGCCGACTTGTACGGCGACCAAGGAGTGTTGCAGGGTGTGTCCTTGGGTGTTTTAATTAACCGACAGTGGCCAGTGGAATCACATAGCAGGACCCTGCTTCCCCCCTTCACGCATCCACAGTCTCATATGTTGTATCTGTTGAGAGCGAGGCCAGTGAGAGAGGGGGGTGCATGGGGACCTCCAGTAGCAACCAGGCAGGACACAGGAACTAGCCATTTTAAGAGCTTACCAGCACAGTCAGTGACCCAACAGTGCTACAGACGGCAGATTAAGAAACCTGTCATCACCGATGGGAAAGTCTGAGACACATCTGAGGGCAGCCTGTCTCGTAAGTACCAGCTTTAACATCTTCAACCAGTTTCTACTACCTGGTACCCTTACTGTACTTGCCTTGGTAGTGATTCCTTAGGATAGTACCACCTCTGTGTCGCTGGGCGTCAGGTGAAGGAGGAGAAAGTTGTTTAGGTAATCTTCAGAATAACTGTTATTGTTATTTGAAGACGTTTTCAGGTGAGAAATTAATCATTTTAACTGTTAATATGTTGTTTATTTGGGGCGGCACAGTAGCAGTGGTTAGCACTGTCCCTCATAATCTCGGCTTGGGTACAATAACGATTCCGACCAATCACATTTTAGTACCTGCAGGGACCTGGCCGGCCCCTTTTTTGAAACTGCATCAGAGCAGGGACTAGAAAAGTGGCACCAGGTACTTTTTCCTAATAGAAAGTCAAAAAAAGAGTAAAGTTGAGTCAAGTAGAGTTGGTACCATGCAGTGGAAATGTGCCATGAGATAACCATGATTGACTGAGAATCTTCACGGACAAATGTTGACCATGTGTGTAGGATCAGAGCAGCACTGTGTAGGTGGCCTGGGTCCATAACACAGAGGTCAATGGACTGAAAGTATCCTCTGCTACGTAAAAGGTCTTGAGAGCAGTTTCAGGTCCACTTGCTCTGACTCAGTGTCAGTGCCAGTGCTGTTAATGAGATATTTAATACTGTGAAGAGGATGCTGTAAATGATCAATATGAAAAAATATAGTTCACTTAATTCAACTTTCTCTTTGTTTTTTTATTGTGACCACTTCAGAACCTGGACTTCAGGTCTTTGTCTTGGTACACTGAGTTGAATTAAGTGGTATATAAATATAAGCAGTATATGAATATTCTGCTGAGAGGTCACTCAACTCATTAAAACAAGCTTGTAAAACATAGTATAATACCAGTCTTCCCAGCATGCATTGCTCTGACATGAAGGTTCTCCAGTGACCCCTTTGTTCTGTAGATTGAAGAAAGTACAATGTCTTTAATACATGTCTTCAGAACTTAAACATCAGGCAGTACCTGCAATCATCATTAAAGGCTGAGTACCTGCTGTTAGCTCCTATTTTTCCTGCTGGACTAAATGTAGCATATTGTCTATTTGAATGCTAATGTGTGTTCTTTTGTGTAACATGGCAGGTTAAAAGCCTCACAGTTCATGATGTCAAATCTTATTTTCTCCAGCTTAACTCCAGTAAAACAGAATCATTGTCACCAGTCTGTGTATAGAAATGGACGAAGCAACTGGGTCTCAAAAATGAGGCCAATGCACAAGTGGAAAAAAGTGCAATACCACTGATGGCCACTAGGTACTGGGTATTAAAACTGTACACTGAGATAAAAAATAAGAATGACACAAACAAAAGGTAACTAGGAAAGAAAACATCTAATAATGATGTACAATCTGTCATGTGGAGTTACAGCTCAAATAATACACCTGAACATCTAGAGTAACATCAGTCACAGTGAGGCACAGAGTCTGATTACTGCAACATCACCTTACCTCAGTGGTGGATAAAGTACTCGTCTTCAGTACTTAAGTCAAATTACTGATGCTCATTGTCAAATCTTACTCAACTCCAAATAAAAGTTATTGGTCAAAATGTTACTCAAGTTAAAGTACTAAAGTACTTACCTTGAAAAATACTTAAGTATTCAAAAGTACATGCATTTAAAAATACTTAAATATTTAAAAGTACAAAGTAAAAGTACATTTTCTAATATCAGTACATTGCTGTATTGTTCTCAGTGCCCGAGTCAATCCCCGACTAACGTCTGCTTCCTGTTAATGTGGTATTTTAATCTGAAAGGGCTTCGATGAAAAGAAAACTCCTTCCTGCAGAGTGTGCATAATACTTTGTTGGTTGACTGTTCGGTTTTGTTTTTTTGTTTTCAAATTTCCCATCGAGAGGCTAACATGCTGTTTAGTGTTTTGAAAAAAAAACAAAAAACGTAAAACGACAACACCGTGCTGTTTCCTGTCTTCCCTCTTCATTGTTGGGTTCTGCTGCCGGTCACTTCCTGCCGATTTGCGCATGCGCGACGGTAACTCTACCTGGACAAACTGCCTGAAACACATTGCAGCATAGACTGTATATAAAGTAAGTAACCACACACTTCCTGGGAATGTAGTGGAGTCCAAAGTACAATATTTGTCTTTGAAATGTAGCAGAGTGAAAGTAAAAGTTTCCAAAAAAACAAATACTCAAGTAAAGTACAGATACTGAAAAATGTACCTAAATACAGTATTCAAGTAAATGTACTCCATTACTCTCCACCACTGCTTTACCTCGTGGATCCTCATGATTACATTTAAAACTCTTATGTCTTTGAGGATCCTGACTTTTCTTTGCTGCCCTGTTTCCAGCACAATGTCACATGACCACGTTCAAATACCAAACTCCTGGCCTCAAAACACAAACCAACCACAAACCAACAGGTGACGTCACACTTGCTTTGTCCACTCTACATACAATCTATGGGAATAACACATTTGGAGGTGACAAGGTAAAACATCATTATCAGCTTATCATTTCACTTTGACACTTTGACAGCAACATGGTGTTTGTCCGTGTTGATGTGTGCTGTGCAAACAGCTGATGGAGCTGTTTAACTTTACTGAGGCTGTTTGTCCTTTGCTGGTCTGGGAGGACATTTATTCCTCGGCTTGTTGACGCTGATGTCTGCGTCCTGTCTCGGCTGTGAGAGGCCTGTGGATCTGTTTGACCATGTCGTAGTTACTGGCTGTTTCTGTGTGCAACTGATATATGTTTAATTAGTTATCAGACCAGATATCAGTTTGTAAGTACTCACTGTTTTAATTATGTCTGTGATCTGTGTTGTTGTACATAAACCAGCTGAGCAGACTGAAAACAATAAAAAGTCAAGACAATAATCCAGCTTTCAGTATTGATCTGTCAGACATTTAGACTGAAACATCTGCACAGATTTTATGAACCCTCTCTTCAAATCAGTCCAATGATAATATACAATAGACTTAATATATGATACACAGTATTCTAGGTATGCAGTTTATGGTCTGCAGTATAAATGATCCAATGTTGTGGCTCCACCAGTGTTTCCTTGTGTGTGTCTCTGCAGTGTGTCTGGATATCTGGGTCAACAGGCGTGGCCTCCGGTTCCCACGGAGACCAGTGGGCACACCTGATCTTTCACTCATTAACCCCAGACAGATAGAAACCCCCAGTCAATCACCCGCCTATCGCCACATCATTCCCTCGGCCTCATGTTGACACGGCTCAGCTCAGGAGAGTCAGTGTTTGCTTGTGTTTTCCTGCTTTGTTGATTTACATGAATTCACTGAATGTATCAAGACTCTTAAATGTCCTCACCTGTGTTGGAGTGTTTCTGGGTTCATCTGTGTTTACAAAATCTAACACCCAGCCTCTCCGAGTTGTAAATGTCACCGTCCATCACGCAACATATAATCTGTTGGTAAAATAACCCTTAAAAATCACACAGCTCAGATCAAGTCGGAGAGAAAACTCAACACTGTGCAGTGATTGTCTCAAATCAGCCTTGTGACTCTGCTCACTTTGCAGCTTTGTGTGAAATCTCTGTAGCTCGACAGCTAACAGTTAGCTGAACTATCATTGGGCGGCTGTGGCTCAGGTGGTAGAGTGGGTCGCCTATGGATCATAAGCTTGTGGGTTTGATCCCTGGCTCCTTGTATCCAGGTGTCATAGTGTCCCTGGACAAAACACTGAACCCTAAGTTGCTCCCAATGGTGGCTATAGCACCTTGTGTAGCAGCTCAGTAGCCATTGGTGTGTGAATGAGTTGCCTTATAAAGCACTTTGGGACCTAGCTTAGGTCATGAAAGTGCCATATAAATGTACTTCATTTACCATTTTCTTGTGTTTTACAAATTTCTGGAGCTTGTATCTACAGAGCTGCAGGAACCATCCGTCACACAACTGCTACATCAACAGTCTTTTTCCAGCTGCATTTTCAACCTGCATGAATGTTCCTGATGATGGTTGAGTGTTTGCTTAATGCTAAATATAATATTTGATAAAACCTCAGATCATTTTCTGACTCTGGATGATCACTGGAGGTTGTTCCTGATGCGATGCTTGACTGTCACCTGAATCTGTTGGAGCACAGCCTTCTTTAAGACTATGATTGACACCTCACTGTGTCATTTGTTGTTTGTATTTCAGTCGGAGTCAGAAAGTTTGGAGTTGTTAAGGTTTCTGAGCATTTATCACGTCAGTCTGACAGACAAATATGTCAGATTTGATACAGCTGATGTGAGGCTCCAGCACACAAACACAGCAGTGGTTTTTTAGATTGGGTTTGATGATGTGTTCATCTAAAAATACGTGGATGGGGGTCTGTGAGCGTTTACCTTTCAAGCATGTTTTTTTCCCCTGCTTGATTCATTTGTTTCTGCAGTCAGACAAACTGAACGATGGGACCAACAGGAAGAGCCCAGAGGGGAGACAGTGGGCAGGGTTATAACAGAACATATGAAAACAGACAGGAAGTTAAACACAGGAAGCTGGTGGAAGCTCATTCATATGTTTGTAAGAATTTTAAAAGCCTGTCTTCAGCTAATAAGGTCTAAAACAGGGGTGTCAAACTCGTGCCATGGAGGCCGAGGCACTGCAGGTTTTCTTTCCAGCTGGTCACTAAAACCGGTGATTTTAATCATGAACACCTCCTTCAATTTTAGGTAAGGAGCTCATTAGTAAGATCAGCTGCTGGAGAGATGGTTGGAAAGAAAACCTGCAGGGTCTCGGCCTCCATTGCACGAGTTTGACACCCCTGGTCTAAAAGCTTCAACCACAGGAGTCTTGCCAATGTATCTGCGTTAGCTAGGCTAGCTACTCCACAGTCCCTGAAATGTAAGAAGTGAGTATAGCTAAAGGTGCTTTAAAATGTGGTTGTGCTTACTGCGAAGAAGACTTTGTATGAACGCTGCCCTCTTGTGGTACTGAAGACTCTCTGAAGACTTTCTGAAAGCCCAGAATTCACTGCACAGTGTTTGCTGATGTTTTCATCATGTCTTTGCATTTCCTGGCTAATGTTAACACTTATTAGCTAAATTATCCTCAGTAATGTTAATGCTACATAATGTGTCTTGAAGCCATTGGCAGCCATGTTGCTGCTGCCCTGCAGCACTGTGAACATACACTGTACAATGGATGAAGCTAAGGTGACACCACCCGTTGGTTTGTGGACTGAGGAGTTTGGTATTTGAACGTGGCCATGTTGGTTGTTTGGAGGCAGATGTTACCATATTTGGATGTGAAGGGAGGAGTGAGGAGGCGGGTCTGACCCTTGACCCTGAGGACACTGTCTAATGTGTGTGAGACTTGAGTTCACTCAGTGGAGATCAGAGATGTCAATCAACTCACCTAAATCTGGCTCTTTTTGAAACCTAGCATCTACGTCATCACATGTCTGCTACCTTGTATTTATTAACGACTACAGCTGACACCAACACTGTGTCATACAGCAGCTGTTTTGGGAACAGTCTCTGAACCCTCTGTATGTGCTACATGTTTCTTGTAGGCTGTTTGAATAGTTCAGGCAAGGGCCTGGATGGGGACTGAACATATGATGTGTGGATTACAAGACCAACACCTCACCTTGGCCACCACACCTCTCTTTGGTTTGGTCCCTGTGAAAGTTCCTCAGATCCTCTCACTGCCCATTCTTCCTGGTTGTAACCAAACTGTGATGGTGAGACCACAGAGCATCTCCAGCACAGCAGGTGTTGTACGTTGATGGGAGGCGTGGTGGCCAAGTGGTAAGGCGTTGGTCTTGTAAACCAAAGATCATGGGTTCAATCCCCATCCATGCCTTTAACTTGCATGAATCAGTGATCCTAATAGCTGCAGCGTGTATAAATACAATGTGGTGTTGGCCAGTTTGTTAGGTTCAGAACCTCCAGATACAGAGAAGCTGTGTTTTCACCCTAGTGGTTACACATTTTCCTGCATAGGACCCCCTGATGCCACCAAAATAGCTCTGTCCTGTTGAGGCCTGGACTCAACAAGACAAGTTTCTCCAGCTCATCCCACAGATTCTTAGGCTGACTGAGATCTAGAGAATCTGGAGGCTGAGTCAACATCTTGAACTTTGAGTCATGACAGCTATGCTTGGATGAAGATTCATGAGGATGAGCGACACAGAGATTATTTCTTAAATTAAGCATTCTGCTTTGTGTGAGTAATTAAAGGCATGGATGGGGATTGAACCCATGATCTTTGGTTTACGAGACCAACACCTTACCACTTGGCCACCATGCCACTGAAAGATCTGCTGTTTGCTCTGTGGTCTTTCCACCACAGTTTGGTTGGAAGCATGAAGCCATGTGACAATCTGAGCCTCAGGACTAAACTGTTGAGACACCAGAGCATCTAAAATAGCCTCCAGGAAACATACTGTATGACAGACACAGAAGGTTCAGTTGGCCTGTCGAGGTCTGCAGCCTACAGGACAAGTTTCTCCAGCTCGTCCCACAGACTCTCAGTGGATTGAGATCGAGAGTATTTGGAGGCTGAGTCAACAGCTTGATCTCTTAGTCAGGGAAACTGGGCTTAGTTGAAGCTTCATGAGGACGAGAGACACAAAGATCCTTTTATTTCTTCTATTAAGCAGGGTACAGCCTTTAAGACCTGCTGTTTTGGAGATGCTCTGTGGTCTCACCATCACAGTTTGGTTAGAAGCAGGAAGAATGGACGGTGTGATGATCTGAGAAACTTTAACAGGAACCAAACTGTGATGGTGAGACAACGTCATCAGAGCAGGAGGTCAGTGACAGGCGTGGTGGCCGAGTGGTGAGGTGTTGGTCTCGTAGACTAAACATCATCCATGCCTCTGGTGTTATCTGAGAGTTTCAGACAGATGAAAGCACTGACGGTGTTCCCAAGACCAGCAGCAGCAAAATCAGATGTAGTAATAAATATATACAGGGTGGTGGCTTTCAAAACACTTAGTAAGCTAACCACATTGTGGTCAGTTTGATTGTGTAATACACAGGTGGTTTGGAGGCTCACTCACATTGGACGGTGTCATCGGGTTTTAGGGTCCGACCCATCCCCTCATATCCAAATATGGTCGCTTCTGGCTCCAACCAACCAACATGGCCACGTTGAAATACCAAACTCCTGCCTTTAAAATGTCAGTCCACAAACCAATGTTAATTTTGTCCATTTTTGTTTTACAGTCTGAGCAAGAAGAGCAGTTTTATTCAGACAAACTAATTCCAGTCAAACTTTCAACACAGTAATTATCCAGGCTCTTCAACCACTGATCAACACTGCAGAAAATGCTTCAGAGTTTAAATCTATTTGCAGAAATCCAGGAGTGTTGTGTCCTCTGAGGTCAGGACTGACTACAGAGCAGCGCCCCTGCAGCAGGAGGAGACCTGGGATCTTGTTCAAGGACACTTCAGCAGGGCAGGAATCTGCCAGCACGTCTCTGGAAACACTGCACCTTCCTGCCATGCACCAGCCAGGACTTTGGCAAGGCCTCGGCACACATTCAACACAGCCTGATTTCCAAGACAACAGAAATGATAGTTTATATTCTCGACAGGGACGTCCCCGCTCTATCTGTTCTAATTCTGAGCCAGCTGCCGTCTAACGGCCCGGCTGTGTTTTGGGACTGAGACAACAGAATATTATCTGGGAGGATATCATAGTTTTATGATCCTTCTTTGCAGATAAAAATGGCAGCTCTAAACAGACTGGCATTTCACTGTCTGGATGAGAATGAACTGTTGGGGAAAGGTGGTCTGGGAGGAGAAACGTAACACAAAGTGATAAATCTAAATCAGTAAATGAAGTCGACTCTGGTTTATTCACACAACTCTTCATTCTGGATGTTCAGGAAAGCTGGGAAACCGTTTTAGTTTGACCACAAGTAGGGATTCAAACAATAAAAAATGATTGTTACATTTACATTTGACTTTATGTTCCTTCTGGTGAAGGATTCTGCAAATGTCAGTGGGACCGCCTGATTTTACAAGGTGATAAATTCATCAGCTGTTCAGGAGGAGGAATCGTCTCAGAGGAAATACCTCAGTGTTTATGATTCTGCTTTGCAGCTCAGAGCAGATCACAGCTCCACATTGATTTAGTTTCAAGGGTGAAGATGAAGGAGAGAGGAAGGTGCAGGAGGGAGGAAGAGACAGAGCGAGGCCTCATTTACAGTCATGTGTTTACGCTCTCATGTCTGTGCTGTAAATAGCTGGGTTAGCACCAAGACTGGAAACACAGGGAGACATAGTCTGGAAGAGAAACAGAGTCCTGGATCCATATTCATCTGTTCTGTTTAATTTCTACTCAAACTGGAAAAAACGTGATCAGAAAAGGGTTATACTATAA
>OOFC01003899.1:545-21634 GCA_900323345.1 Pseudochromis fuscus | reverse complement strand
TATACTATAAAAAAAGTGGTATGAAGAGGTTTTTCTTGGCAACAAAAGAAATCAGAAAGGCTCCGACATCCACACTGGAAGAGAGGCCAACAAAGACAAGAGGAGGAAATACAGCATTTATGTGGTGAGACATCACATAAAGAGAATTGTAGAATAGTAACTTTCAAAAAAGATGTGAGAAACATAAAAAAAATCTGATCTCACAGTAAGTTTCTGCCAATCGTGAGTGGCAGCAGGGAGGAGGCAGCGACTGAGAGCGTCTCCCAGGGAGCGGCTGTCACAGGAAACAAGATTGCTTCAAGTGGGTGTTGTCAGTCGTTGTGTGACAGACACAGAAACGACCAAACGTTTAAGACAAATCACAACAATGTCACCTTGTTTCATTACGTGAAATTATTTAAAAGCTTTAATTTGCTGTGGACTGATTGTCGAGTGTGACTGTGTGTGTGCGTGTGTGTGTGTGTGTGTGTGTGTGCACGTCTTGCCTGACGATGATGGATACGTTCAGCGCCCGACACTGTGTTGTCATCTCGTCTTTAAGGACATCTTCTTCCAGCCATTTCACAGTCTCGACTTGTCACTGTTGAGTCCTGAGAGGGAGACGGCAGACAGGCAGAGACAGAGACAGAGACACAGTGAGAGTCAGCAGACAGGAGGGCAGACAGACAGATGTATGGATGACCGAGCTGAGAGAGGGGGAAATGTCCCAGACAGAAGAAGATTAATCACAGACACTGCAACATGAGCCTGAAAGAGATACTCCAGCAAAATAATCAACCTGTGCAGGAAGTGGAAGCTTTCTGCTCTCAAAGTGCATTTAGTGGGTGAAATGTAACTGAACACTGATAATGCTGCAGGAGAGGGTTAAGGTGTGTCATACATGCACCACAGTTTCCACCGAGACGCTTTCTGTCCGTTGTATTGATTATTAGAGTCTGAAAGGTGTTTTATTTTGAAAAACAACCAGATTCTCTCTGACTTAACTGTCGTTTGTGCCTCTTGACATGTCAGTACGCTTGTCTCGGTCATGTGATCAGAGACGTTGCCCAAAAAATAAAAACTAGTGAAAAAGAGTAAAAGACAAATGTCTTTGGAGAGCTTCTTTGCAAAGGGGAAACTTTCTTTTTCATGCCAGTCGTGTTATTTTATTTTTGCTGTATTTATCTGCCACACCTTGAAGGCCGGTCTGTGAAAATAATGCTGACATTGCAGTGAAAGGAACGACCGGATTCTCTTCAACTTAACTTTACTTAACTTTAACTTTCACGTGATAAAACATATCACCTATTACGTATAACGTCAGATACGTTAGCCTCTAGCAAAGATGAATAAAATACAAACGTCTTTGGAGAGCTTCTTGGCAAAGGGTAAGAGGACACCTTAACAATAATAAAGAGAGGAAGTGGAAGTCACTTGAAATGTCACAATGTCACAAAAATAACTGTTAATTGGAAACTGTGAGCATGTCGGAGCTTTTCATGTGTGGTTGATGTAAATGATGCATGTGATGATCACTTGTGGCCTCTGCTCTCCAGCCTGCCTGAAGGTGAATTTTAACATGTTATCACTTGCTCACAGGGAGGAGCTGATCCCTCTGAACAACATGTGAGAGCTTCACCTCTCCTGTCACTGCACAGTTCTCACAGCATTAATACACTGAGCACTGCGGTAATGTTGAAACCTGGTGCAGGACAGTGCCCCTGCACCCGTGCTGCTGGAGGTAAAAAAACTGACAAACCCACATGAATGCAGATCCATGAACAGTTACATGCTCTTCAAGCTCAGCTATTCATTCACTTCATTCATCACCAGCATCTCTATTGCAGTGGTCCCCAACCACCGGGCCGGGGACCGGTACCGGTCCGTGGGGCAGTTGTTACCGGGCCGCACAGAAAGAATAAATAAAAAATGTAACTTCCGTTGGATTGATTATTAGACTCTGAAAGACGTTTTATCTTGAAAGGGACGACCGGATTCTCTTCAACTTAACTTTTGCCATTGCCTAGTCAATACGCTTGTCTCGGTCACGTGATAAAACGTATCACCTATCACGTATAACATCAGATACGTAAGCCAGAAAATAAGTCCGCAAACTAGTGAAAATGAATAAAATACAAACGTCTTTGGAGAGCTTCTTTGCAAAGGGTAAGAGGACAACTTTTTATGTCCGTCATGTTATATTATTTTAGCTGTATTTATCTGCCACACCGTGAAAATAATGCCGACGTGAAACCGGTCCATGGTGTAAAAAAGGTTGGGGACCGCTGGTTTATGTTATTTTTTTATGTTATTGGTTTTTTTGAAGCCAGAAGTGACCATATTTGGATATGTGGGAGTAGTGAGGAGGCAGGTCTGACCCAGTGTGTACAAGACTCAAGTTCAGGGCTGATCTCATTGGATGCCAGACCTGTCAATCAAACTAACTGAATACTCTTCTTTTTGAAGTGTAATATCTCCTTAATGATAAATGATTTTCAGATGGACCAGATCTCTGAGAAGAAGAGCTGACTTTGACTAATGACATCAGAATGACTTGAGGAAAATATTTATTGACAGATTATTTCATGATTGAAACTGAGGATTTTTGTATTTTGGAGCCAGCATCTAGTGGCTGTCAGAGGCGATATTAATATTTTGAACTTCTGCTTTGGCCTAATTTTTACACCCACCTGCTTCATCCATTACTATATAGAGTCTGTGCCTACATCTGTATAAAAGCAACATCCTCCTGAAATTAAATCAATATAACTCCTCAAAAATGAGATAAAACCTTTAGAAATTTTTTAAATAGGGACTGTACATTGTTTTGATTTTATCAATGTGAATCAACACAACATGACCACCAAGTATTGAATAGTTTTATTAGTAAAAATACAGTGATGTTGTAGTTCTTCTGTCTGTGTGCCACACAGTGACCTTGACATTTCAGACCAAACATATTCTACTGAATATATCCAAATATGCTACAAATGAGTTTCACTTCTCCTTTATTTTAATGTTTTTCTTTCTCCAGGAGTCACTCATGAAGAGCAGCTGACCTTTAACCTCTTAGCCCACAGTGGGGGTCTTGCTGCAAAGCCCGCCTCCTCTGCAGTCTCTTGTGTAACAAAGGGAGAGGACAGGATGTGGTGCAGCAGCTCCACCTAGTGAGAAACCAGCAGATTACAGCAGGCTGAAATCAATCAAACAACCGCTGGCTGTTTTTGGAGAACAGGTCGAGTTATTTATTAAATGCATACCTCAGAGAAATCATTCATCTCCGCTTTCCTAATGGCCGACTCTGCCATCCAGTTCCTCAGCACGTATCGGGGGTTTACACCTGGAAGATATTTAATGCAATCAGATGGAGATTTTCCTGCTTCTCTCACCATCACAAAACGAAAAATCAGGCCAACGAAAGTTTAAATATTTAAATCTGTGATGGTTCAATCAACATGGAGATCTGGTCGCTTACTTTTCATCCTGTGTTGACGAGCCAAATCGTCACCGTGCTGCTGTCTGAACAGAAAAAAAGATTATTTACAACAACAAGCATTGTCATGACACACAAATGTAATGAGAAGACCTCGTGAACAAATGTTTTTGCTGACCTACTGAGGCGAAGCAGGTACATGTCGAGCCAATCAGAGAAGTGCGAGTGCGATGACAGATCCTCAAGAGCCCACATCTAACAGGAAACAACGGTGAAGACACTCATCACAAGACCTGCTCCAAATTAGAGGCAATTAAAAAAATAAAAAATGTATCTCCTTTCCACTTGAGCTTTACCTGTGTGAGGTTCCTGTGGTGAAGCTGCTCGGCTGAGACTTCACTGAGCTGCCTGAAGGTCATGGTGAAGTCCGACTGTGTGTCCTCCATCATCTGGGAAGACAAACACAAATTACAGAGGAAGTAAAAAACAGTATGAGACAAACTGCACAGTAAACAACCTTAAGCAGGAAGGCAGTGAGGTAGTTATCATCCTCGTCTTCACCGAGAAGCCCCAGTTTTGCTTTGAATATCTGGTGAATCCTGAAATGGACACACAGATAAAATAACTCACCATTAATATCATGGTAATGGATGTAGCACTGATTAATGTTTCACATGCAGCTCACCTTATTTGGTAAATATCAATATATCCCTTTAAAATAATTTTAGCCCTGAAAAAGAAAAAAGAAGAAGGAGATTAAAGTCACAGTTTTGCAGTAACTTCTTGAAAATTTCCTTTCATCAGACAAACTGGTAGGAGATGACCCTGACCTTGGTGAAAAGCTATGTCTCCCTTCTGTTTGTCTGATAAAAACAAACAGCTATTGTATCAAAATGAGAACAAGACAAAGTAAACTTGTTTGAGCTTCTTTACATAGATGTTCTCCAGGCCATCCAACAGTCCTCTACTTCTTCTGTCCTGTTGTTTCTGATCAGTGGAGGCTTCCTCCCGGCACGCCTCCAACACGGGTCAAATTTATGTCACCAACAGTTGCAAGAGTTACATGCAGATCCTGTTGTGAAACTCTGTTTCAGATGGTGCAGGAAGCTTTTGTAGAAATAAACTTCTAGCAAAGCGTTAACTATTACGTAAGGTGATGGAAATTCTGTTCACTGGTGTTGAAAGACGTCTTCAGGAGACTGTGAACGGGCTACAATATTTATTAAACACTGGATCGAGATGAGGAAAAGAGGGACAAGAAGTATCCAACTCTGTCTGAACGTCCTTCACCTCCTCGTACATCATGAACTGTTCCCTCAAACACTGGAGGATGTTTCTTTGTTAGACCCTTGTACAGAGTCTAAATATCAGCACCTGACCTTGGACTGCCCCAGACTCTGAACAACTGTTTGACAGAGTGCTGACTACACAGAGACATCAAATATTCCCTCACAGTATAATACAAAGAAACATATTGATACCTACTGGTCCTGCTGGTTTTGTGTGAGCACAGGACTCAGAGCCACCAACAGCTTCTCCAGGTTGAACAGGCCGACTTGGGCCTGTGCGCCGATGTTGTATCTGCCCTCATCATCCGACGTGTTGGGGACAAAATCTGCAACATTAAAGATTTGTTAGACAGTTTACATGGACGGGACATTTACATATTTCAGAGTCATCGTACGCACTGGGGTCATATGACTCCATGAAGCCAAACGGTCCATAGTCGATGGTGATAGAAAGAAGACTGAAGTTGTCTGTGTTGCAAACCCCTGTTGTGATAACACACAGGTAGATATCAGTGGACTGTTGCTATGAACTGTGTGATGCAATGATGAACCAGGACTTTTCCTCACCATGTGCAAACCCAACTGACATCCACTGGGCAATCAGGTGAGCTGTTTCATTTACAACTGTGGAATAAAACACCTGCAAACACAAAGAAATCCACAATAACTCATTGCACTTCCAAATGTTTTCCTTGAGACAAATTTTTCTTTCATCACTCACCAAATATTTTTCTGGGTCATCTGAACTTATAAAAGAAAAATGTTCTTTGATGATGAAGTTCAGCAGCTTTCTAAAATAACAATAAAACTATGTTACAAGTTGCACTACACTGTACACAACATTCATACAATGGAGCTAAAGCTTGATCATGTGACCTGAGAAGATCTGTTTCTCCACTCTGAGCCAAAATTTCCAATGATCCAATTCGAAACCAGGACTTGGCCAAGCGCAGAACAACAGCTCCTGCGGGGAGAGAAAATAAAAACTCAGCTAGGATAAAGATTAAAACATTTGATCTATAGAAAACATCCAATTCAAAATGTAAAAGCTTTGAGTACATTTGTGTAAACCCACTGTACCTCTCTCTGTTTTAACGTTTCCATTGTAGAATTGATCCCTGATTACCGGCTCCTCACTTACAATTAGACTTAAAACAAAGCAAAGACTTATTAGATTATTAGCAGACAACACCTGATATACTGTATGAACCAGTTTCATCCAATCCCATCCAAAATTTTTGCTTTTGCAGGTGTCACATTGCAAAACCATCTATCTGCCACGTGACTACTCAGTTTTGCACATTTATCATAGACAACACATGACTGTTTACTTAAAGATGATGAACACATCCCTCACACACATTTTTCTTACTTTACTTGTACCAGTGTCATTCTCACCTGGCAGCCCTGCTGGTGGGAACACCCAGGAAGTGCATTGCTTCACTGCACAGGAACTCCCTGACAGAAGAGCGGATCACAGCTCGACCATCTCCTGATCTGCAGTGAGATGCAATGTCATACGGTTTCATAAGATAGCTGCACAATTCCCCAACTATACTTGCTTTTAATCACAGATGTAAGATTAAAGAACATATGATTTAAGTATCATCTGTACCTCGAATATGGAGTTCTCCCAGAGCCTTTAAGCTGCAACTCCCATATTTCCCCCTTCCTATGAAACAATGCATTTTATAAGAACAGTAAGTAAAAGCATATCAGTACTTAAAAAAATACTCAAATTAATTAAAAAATGCACTCACCTGTTTGAATACTGACCAAGTAAATGTGCTCGCCCATCACCCAGCTGACCTGCCCAGTAGCCAAACTATTGATATAATATAAAGAATAATGAGTAGTTTGGGGAAATACATATCGTAGCAAATATTGACAAAGGAGATGTTTTAAGAGAAGTATGTCTTTACCTGATGACCTCCATATCTGTGAGCAAGTGGTACAGATCCTGGTAGCAGTCTGCCACCGCTTGCATAAAGCAGAAAATCATAGGAGTGTGTAACAGACATATTTAAATCTAAAATCCCCTCGATGATGTCCTGTTGAGAGTGTTACAGATGTAATGAATTTGTAACGTTTTAGGGTGAAAACTGATACGGTTCATGGTGATGCAAGATCACCTTAGACACTGCTGCCAGTTTTAATGGGCCTTTCAATGGAGTTGGAATGGATTTGGAAAATACGCAGTCCTTTACGGTGCGAACAAAGTTGCCATCGACCTCATCAACTGGGAATGCTTCTGCAGAGAGGACATGAAGCACTGAGTTGTGACATTACTGCTGTGCTTCCAATGTTGACCTATAAAAGGAATAATCAGTTTTACCTATCAGCTTGGGGCAGGACACTCTGAACTGGTCCAGGTTGTTCACAAGGTTTGAAGCAGTTATGTTCCACCTGGACTTGTGTGGGTGGTTTGATGTTGGGTCGTCATGACCGTGGCAGTCAGGATCAGCAGTTTGGCAGAACTCAAGGACGTACACTGACGTGAAGCTTGATACTGCTACCAGAACAAACACCAGTCCTCTGTAGATGCTCCACATTTCCACAGATTTCATATGTGCCCTGTAAACAGTTATGCAAGTATACAAATCAGGCTGAACGATGACTTCCAGATGACCATCATCATAAATGCTCTGATTATGTACTTAAAAGTAAATTACTGCTAGTTTTTAATGCCCTACATTCAGTTAAACCACAAAAATATGAATGAAATTAGTACATATGAGTGATATACATTACTTATAACTAATGTGTTAGCACGTAAGTTGCATGTCACATTAAACCCCAGGTCATTTATCCCTGCAGCAGTCTGGTTTTATTTATCTGCTCCCACTGTCATGCTCTTTTTTATTCTTCAGTTACTTCTACTGTCATGTTTTTCATTTTTCAGTTATTCAATGTTCAAAGCCTCACTGCTGCTTGTCTGTGCAAATCCAGTATGTATCTATTTATTTATTAACATACAAGTAAGCTTAATGTGTGTGTATATATGATTTGCACTCTGTACTTTGTTTATCTCACTGCTGTGATAAAACAATTTGCCAGAGCATATTGTCTAGCATATTTTACCTCTCTTATACTAGTTAATATTACTACTTTTAATCCTGTTTGCTCGTTTAATCTGGTTTTTGACCTATTTATTGATATAGTTGCAATCTAACCCTTGGACGTCTGTATTTACCCTGTTATACAAATACTCAAAATTGCACTGAATCACAACTGAACCACCAATTACATTTGTTAACAATTATTACTGTATAAGTACAGCTACACTTTAGACAACTTTTAACTGTTTTAGGTAATGACTTTAGTAACAAGTCAAACTAAAAATGTAAATGTGTAACAATAAATAACAGAAATATTATAGAATAACAGATGTTTACAAAATAAAATCCAGGTCTTAGCTTCGTTCCGAATACAAATACTTCCTGGTTACACACATGAATACATATTCTATACATGTATAGCTTGAAGGAAAACTAATTTAGTATACCTTCACATTTCCAAAGAAACGTTTGCTTTTACAGCTTTAACATTCGCTCGTGCGCCTGTCAACATCTGACTTCCGTGTTGTCATGCGACGTCATCATGTACCGCCTTGGCTACGGTCTTCCGGTTCCGTTAAATAACCTGCCCCTGATGATGCACGCCACTGCTGAACATGGCGGGTCCCTGGTGGAGGCAGTGCTTTAGTTTAAGAACATCCTGTACGACCACGAGTTTATTTGAACCCTTGCGGTATTTTAACGGCAGGTCTGTGTCATCCCTGAGCCGAGCGTCCTGGAGCTCCGAGCCGGGCAACGAGGTGAGGAACGCCGGGGATTGTAGTGCTAGCACACCCAGGAAGGTCATACATGCCGGCGGGGCTGTCAGCCGGGTTTCACTTAGGAGTGGTGGTCCGAAACCCCACCGATAGTTGTGACACTGCAGTGCTTGTGACATTTCGTGGTCACATTGCTACAGTTTATAGTGCCGCAGGAGGTTTGTGGGGTTTTATGAAAGTAGTGACTTGTTGCAGGGGCTGTTTGGTTTGTACAGTTCTCACTCTGCAAGCATAAAGGTTAAGACCTGCTCCTCACCTTTCAGGGAACTTCTGCTAATCTGACCCTGACTTAACCAGCTGTCTGTCTAATTATAACCAACGTCAAGGGGACTTCTCATTCATTTAGATTGTAATTGCACCTCCATTCATTCATTTGACATTGATCCACGTGTGCTACACCAGACTCCCTTTGGAAAGTTGTTGATTTTAGAAAAGGAGCGTATACACTGCGAAATGACACAAGATCCCTACTACAGACCTTCAAAACACCTCAAGTAGAAACAGAAACAAAATCAGGACGATATTTCTAAATGCCAGTTTGTACATTAAATACCATGTGAGTCCTTAAGTTGACTCCAAAATAACAGGAAAAAGTTCAAGGTCTAAATGAAATACCAAATATGTGAAGTTTTACTACAGAATATTAACTTACCACACTTTGTTAAAACCATCAAATTTCCTTAATGAATGAAATACACGGTCTCAGTGTGAGTTTGCTGTTCATGTGTGTGTAGCATGTGCCTGAACTTATCTTTGTTATCATGTCTTCTCCCTTTCAGAGGAAGGCACCATCTGCTTCACAGACACACTCAAACATTTTAAACTTTACTTCATCTTTATTCAGGTGAGTTGTGATGTGATCCAGTATATGTTCTCTAGATAAGATGTATGTATGTCTCATTTTTAATGTTCGTTTGTGTATCTTTCTGTCTAGACAAAAATCTCGGTTGCTGTATCCCACACATCACTCCTGCTGTTGCAGGACAATACACAGCGATGCAAAGCCTAAGGACCCCTTCACGTTAGCTCAGAAAGACTTAACGAGTTTATATGATGACATCAAAAAGGTAAGTCTTGAGAGTAACCTTGAATGGGAATTTTTACTTGTATGTAATAAAGCTAATGACTCACAACTATTTTGATTGTCGATTAATCATCAAGATTCAAAAATATATCTTTCAATCAACTGTGCTGCTGATATCAGCTGCTATTGACCCTAAAAAGAAATTCTCATCTGCTGTGATTGTATTGTTTACTTGCTGTTGTGCAAGTTCAACTCCCCACAGAGATATGAAGGAAGGGAGATGCCTCACTTCACTGAAAAACACACAAATGTCAACAATTAAATTTGATAACAACTATTTTTTTAATAGATTTTTGTTGACTAATTGTTACACCCCGAGTATGTAAACTTACAACTGCTGTGACAGTTAGTATAGAAGGTCAGATATTCCTTTGTCATGTGATGTTTGGTAAATGTCCATCCTGGAAACCACAATTAAAGACTTGTCTTTTTTTTTATGACTGTGCTTCACAGGAGCTGTTTGTATCCAAAGATGAGCTGAAGTTTCTATGCGACTACTACTTCGATGGCAAGGGCAAAGCTATCCGACCGATGATAGTTGTCCTGATGGCCCGCGCCCTCAACATCCACAGCAACAGAGCTGGGTAAAAATATTTTTTATTTCCACTTCTTACTGATGGTCACAGTGACACAGACTGACACCCATGATCTAGATAAATTGTTTTATGAAACCTAATCCAGAGTTTTATATCTGTAGAGATTTACTCCCGGGGCAAAGGGCGATAGCTATGATCTCCGAAATGATTCACACTGCCAGCCTAGTGCACGATGATGTCATCGATGGATCCGATCAGCGAAGAGGGAAGAGAACGCTCAATGAAGTGTGGGGTGAAAGAAAAGTAAGAAAAATGAAATTTGCTTCTTTTCCTCCTGATGTCATAATTTTTTCTGTACAACTTTATTTTCATTTAGATTTTCTACTTCTACTGTTTCTAGTTTTCTTCTAGTTTTTCTACTTTACTTTTCTATTTTTCCTTTTTTTCTACCTCGACTTTCTCTTTCTACATCTATTATTTCTACTACATATACTTTGTTCACATGTACTTTTCTACTTCTGCTGTTACAACTTTTCTACTTTTTCTACTTCTACATCTACTTTTCTATTATATTTCTCCTACTTCTGCTTTTTCTATTCCTGCTTTTCTACCTCCACTGCATCTACTTTTTTCTTTTTCTTTCTTGTACTTTTTCTACTTGTACTTTATTCTTTTGAAAATCTTGGTCATTTTGAAGAAATTCTTTCAGATGATTTCAGCTTTCATTCATGCTTTTCTTTGTTTCTTTCAGGCTATCTTAGCTGGAGATTTCATCCTCTCGGCCGCCTCCATGGCCCTGGCTCGCATCGGTAACAACACAGTGGTGAAAGTGTTGTCCCAGGTGATAGAGGACCTGGTGCGAGGTACAGAGCAAACACAAAAATTGTTCCTCTAACTTTTGTATCTGCACACATTGGAAGCAGGAACTGGCCTTTAACGTACCGTGTTGTTTTCCAGGAGAGTTCATGCAGCTGGGCTCCAAAGAGGACGAGAACGAGAGATTCAAACACTACCTCGACAAAACCTTCAAGAAGACGGCGAGTCTTATTGCAAACAGTTGTAAAGCAGTATGTACGTTCTGTCTCCACATAAATACCAGAGAGTTGGACAAAAGCCTCATGTCCTACAGTTTAATGTTCTATGTTGACTGTTTATCTGCCTTCTTTAATTCAAGGTATCCATCCTGGTAAGCTCTGACTCTGAAGTCCATGAAATAGCTTTCCAGTATGGGAAAAATGTTGGCATTGCATTTCAGGTAATTTCTGATCCTATAGCACAGCTGTTTGTCTATATATTCTTACAGTGTTATGACATAGTGTGCTATGACTTTTTTATTACATCCTATACAATGACATTTTTTATGATGTACTGTCCTGATGGGAACTGTTGCAGCCTTGTGTTCACCTGGTGAACTGAAGTATTTGTGTTGAGAGAAGTTCTCACAACATGACTTGACCCTGGTGTTCCCAACATCTTCCTTCTGGGAGGATGTTGATGTTCTCCAGGGTCACACAACTTTCTCAGACACAACAGTGGGTTCACTGTTTACACAGGCTAGTAGTATTGTGGACGTTATCCAGACTATGAATTGTTTACCAGAGGGTGATCTGGCATGATGGATGAAAATGTCCTTCAGCTATACTATGATACTTTTATGAGAAACTATACAACCTGACAGTTTTGTTAGTTTTGATTTTAATGTCAATAAATGTAACTAATTATTATTGAAGTATTTTTTTTTTCTTTTCCTGTCCTTCAGCTCGTGGATGATGTTTTGGACTTCACGTCAGGAGCCAGTCAGCTGGGGAAGCCCACGGCTGCTGATCTGAAACTGGGTTTGGCCACTGGACCTGTTCTGTTTGCTTGTCAACAGGTGAGACCCCAACAGCCTGATATGTGTCTCTTCATAGTCAGTGTAGATCTAGAATGAAGTTACTAGACCATCACACCATGCATCACTGTCCACTTTCAGCATTTACCTTTTTCTGTTGCAGTTTCCTGAGCTTCATGCAATGATCATGAGGCGATTCAGCTCAAAAGGAGATGTAGATCAAGCCTGGCAGTACGTCCTAAAGGTATGACCAGTGTTACACTCCTAAGATATAAGAATTGTAGGTTTTTAAACTTTAATGCATTCAATGAAAGACCTTGAAAAGGTTCCATCTTAAAATTAAATCAAATATAGACTTAAAGAAATGTCAATGTATAGTATGTCATCACTTTTTCCGTGACATTTTAAAATTTAACATACTACTATAATAGTGTCATCGTATGCCATTAAAATTACATGAAGGTCATAGTATAGAATGACATGTCATAAAAAATGCCGTAGTATTTGATGCCAGTAGGTGAGACACTAAAAATACCTGTAGTTTCTTCAGAAAGTATCCAGACTCCTCCTTATAGTTCTTATGCTGCTGATGATCATCAACAGCATGTTTTAGATGGGTTTTGCACATGTAGTTACAAGACAAAAATTGAAATCTTTATTTACAAAAGCAATCACTCAGTTCAGTACATCACAGAGGACAGGGGTCTTCTTGGACAACTGTTGTCTTCAGGTGTCTCCAATGTTCCTTGGGGTTAAGGTCTGGATGTTGGCTGACAAAGGCCTCATCTTGGTTGTATACTTTGGATCATTGCTGTGCTGAAAAGTGAAGCATTTCCAAGTCCCACATAATGACGAGCATCCATATAAGCATGATGCTGCCACCACCATGCTTTACCCAAGTTGAGGACTGATAACATGACTGTTGTGTTTTGTTTCAGAGCAATGGCGTGCAGCAGACCAGCTACCTTGCCCAGCGCTACTGTCAAGAAGCGATCAGACAGATCAGCATGCTCAGGCCATCCCCAGAGAGAGACGCCCTCATCAGGCTCACCGAGATGGTGCTGAGCAGAGACAAGTGAACGTCCACTGCCGGGTTTCTCTTCAGGCAGCTACCTGTGTGTCTGTGCAGGTCAGGGTTGCACAAAAACGGGGAGAGATTAGTTTGGAAGGACCCCTGGTGCTGCTATTTTTGTGCCAACTCTAAATATGGGGGTGAGGGGGGTCCCTCTGAACTGATGCACAGCTCTCACTACCAAGCCGAAAAACTGCATACGAGAGTGAATCACTTGACTTTGACATGTAAAGGCACGCACTTGCTTTTTGGTGCAATTTCTGAAATGGAATCAGCGACGATTAGAAAATGACTTGTAAATCTACAAATGGCAGTTAAAACTGCAACCCAAATCTTCACTGCATACAGTACTGTAATTGCAACCACTTCCCACATGCCTCAAACTAGCTAACTGTGTGAATACAGTTCGTTACGAGCTAGCTGGGAGCTGTGGTGGTGTTGCAACATAAAAAGAAAATCCAAACGAGATGAAGTGTGTTGATGTTTGTCTGGATCTGTACCGATGTCCCGAGATCCGTCCACACCTCAAAGGCCAAACAGTCTTTGAAAATGTTATGAGGTTACTTCTGTACTACAAAGTGCCCTGTAACAACCAAGGCCTTAACATCTGCAATGACTGTGTGCTCAATAAACAGCTTTTTTTTTTTAATTATTATTGAGATAAACCTCTTTCTTTCCCTCCAAGTGACCACACATGCACTTTATACATAGAATTGTTTATTATAAAAGACTGTACATTAATTTTTCAATCAACATTATATATACAAATGAAGGGCAGAGAGAGATTTGAATATTTCTACCCATTAAATTGAGCTGGAACACATTTTGAACCAAATATCAAGGCGTTAGCTGCGGTATCCTCCAAAGACAAGTCTGCATTTAGAGGGTCAAAGTTAGATGTATGTTTGGGGGCTAACACAAAAAAAACACAATGGTATAAAGATGTTTTCTAGACCTGAGTGACACCTAATTGGCTGATTCTACTTGAGTATTATGTACACCTGTGCAGCCCGGAGGATTACATGTTCGTAGCGTTCGACATGGTCCTGGAGCTCAGAGCAGATCGTTGTTGCTTTGAGAAAAGGCTGAGGAGGTATTAGTTGTTTGTTGGTCTATGTTAATACCATCTGAACTATCACGTGGCAGTGGCAGGCAGGACGATCCCAGTCTAATCATCGCCATAAAACCAGTGGGTCACTAAGGATTGTGTGGATTGGCTAGAAAAAAAATGAACAACAGTGATGTGACATGATCTTTAAAATGTGTTCTCTTGCTTCAAACGGATCTAAAATACACAAAAAATGATTTTAAGCTCAAATGGGTGTTTTAAGAAGGTGAGACCATGGGAAAAGCCTGTAATTTACTTCAGAGTCTAAAAAGTTCAGTGATTTCAACAGTGTAATAAAAATAAAACAAAAAGGTGAATACATTTACAACATAATGGAAGCATAATGGCAATAAACTTAAGATTACATCATATCTTAGAAATTTTGCATGCTTTAACGCTTCAGAAGTATTTGTTTCTTTGAATTTACAGTATTTAAATTTGTTAAAGTATCAACAGGCCACCTGCGTTTGGTTGTTTTTTTTGAGTCGAGGAGGGCACCACTAATAAACTATCATAATCGACATTCACTGAATTTACATTACAGAAACCCGAGTGGCTGCAGCTCACGTTATATACAACCAACACTTATTTGTTCTGTTAAACCTAAAATTCTTCACACAGATCTAGATCCTCGAGATGTTGTTCAACCTGTGTGAGCATGTGCAGTCCGATTCTTTACCTTTTTATTTTTTTACATATTCCATAAATGTCCCCAACCCAGTCCCTATAACACCAAAATAAACTAAATAGATATTACTTTTAATTTTATTTGCAATCAGTAAGGGAAAGAACATTCTGCCATATCAAAACAAAGGGGGGTCATACAGTTATGTGTATGCGTCTCAGGAGTCGGATGGCGGCCGTCAGTCTCTCGTGATATGACCGAATAAATAGACTGTACTTGTTACTGCGAGGTGGCTTCAGTCGGCGTAGTGCATGATGGACTCCACGTAGTTGCCGGGGAACAGGCCGGTGACTCCGTTGCACAGGCCCTCGAACCAGCCGTCGTCGTTCTTCTTGATGACGTAGATGATGGCCCCCTCCATGAACGACAACTCGTCGTCCTTGTCCTTGCTGTAGTCGTATATGGCCACCACTGTGAAGAGGAGGGGGAGGAGGTTTCAGATTAGTGGTTGGTTATCTAACAGGAAGATGACATTTTTAGTAGGGCTGTCACTTTTAAGAAAAATTAAGTTGGAACGAAGTTACCGTATTTTCCGGACTATAAGCCGCTACTTTTTTCAGACGTTTTGAACTTAAACACCGGTGTGGCTCATGTATCGGCGGCACGAAGCTCAGTGGCTTTTTACAAGCTAGCAAGCTCCGTGCCGCCGATACATTTAGCGTCGTCACAGCGGACCACATGAAACTGTTTGAATAAATTCAATAGCGGCTTATAGACCGGTGTGCTCAATAGTCCGGAAAATACGGTAAAAAGACCTACAGTTTGCTTGGATAAGTTCGAGCTATCCTCGGTGTGCTCCGGTAAAATCATCCCGACAACATGCCTCACATCACATTGTACTCAGTCCGATAAAGCATGGATACAGATAACACAGCCATGTCTGCTGTCTTTGTGTCATTGGTAAAAGGTGAAGGACGACTCTGCTCTTCTACTTTGCTCTGAATTCAACACACAGCATTATCTTTGTTTGTGACTTTACCACCCACAGTGTAGAGCCCAAAATACTTCCTGCTTCTCAGATGTTTTGTTCACAATTGTCCTTTACTTTTGCAGCAAAACCACAGATTATTGACCTATCAGTAAAGTAAACTGATGTTAGAACATGCAATATGTCTCCCTCTGCTGGTTCACAAGCAACACTACTTCAAATGCTCTGGAGCAGTTCTTTCTAGCTTGAATATTATCTTTCCACCCCACATTCAAACTGTAGACTGTATGATGAAATGATTTTCAGATGGACCACCACGTCACTAATAAGAAAAGTTACCTAATGACATCAGAATGACTTGTGGAAATAATGGAGTGACTGAGTATTTCATGATTGGCCAAAAAACAATTTGGTTGCTTCGTCCAATTCTAACTACAGCCGATGGTTTGAAGTAATACACAGATTTTGAATTAAAAAGTGACAGCCCCAGTTATTGAAATGTTAAGCAAACCTTTCTCGATGTAGTTCTTGGGAGCCCACTGCGGGTCTCCATCAGCGTAGGGGTCGTTGTAGTGCACAACAGCGGCGTCCTCCTCCTCGTAATCCACCGGAGGAGGCGGCGGAGGCGGAGGGGAGTCGTCGAACATAGGCATGTCATCTGGAGGAGGGGGCGGGGGCGGAGTGGGAGTATCTGCAACTGTTGAACATGGACCAAAATTTTAGATTGAACTGAACATTTTAGAAACCAGCGTGATGGAGAAGGTGGCGGCAGAATCATGCAGGATTACACATCATGCCGAGACATGCAGGAGAGTGTGTGTACGTAAGGCTGCAAGGCTTCCAATGGACCAACTAATGGGGTGATATACATTTTTATAGGCTCTGATGATCTATTCAGGCATGCACATACAGATAAAACTGAATGATGGATGATATACAAACACTTGAATGATATCTTAGTCATGCCGTTTAGTAGGTTATAGGTTTGTTTGACAACATCCACGCAGCTTTGTAAGGATTTTGACCAACATTTTATCTGACTATGATTTCCTTAGACCTTATTCTTCAAAGCCTCAAGTGAGTGTGAGTTTGGATAGTTTTGGATAGTATCTCACATCTAGCAGTTGTCTATATTGCAGATTTTGTGGGTCAACCCAAGCAAAAGACTGTTTTTTTTTGTAGCTGCAGAACTAAATCTGCCTCCACACAACAGATAGATTTGCTAGTTACACAAATGCATGAATGGAGTCTAATTGTTTTCAACAGACGGGCTACAGGGGAACCGAACGAGCACAATGCATGCTGGGTGTTAAGGCGCAGATTAGGAGGGAAAGTACTGCCTCTTTCACTTACTGCTCTCCTGCATCCTGGCCACAAAGCCAGTCAGAGGTATCTGTGGAGTCAGCTGTGGCATGGGGGGAGGAGGAGGAGCGATAGACACTGAAAGCCGGCGGGGAAAGTGAGCGACAGAAAGAAAAGAGAGAGAGAGAGAGAAAAGATAAAGCCCATCAGTCACCAAGGAGGACAGTTCAGAGTGCAACCCAACCCCAAGCAAACAGTGACACAGACACACTGCAGGGATGGTGAGCTTGTACAACATAAAGAAAACAGAGGTAAGTGCTTCACAGTTATGAAGATAATATCTATTCACTGTCTCCAAAATCATCATTCAGTGACGTCTGTGTGAGCTTTCACGTGGTGTCACCAGAGGATCAACAGAGGATTACGTTTGATTTATGTCAATCAGACCACTCTTATTAAAGAAAAGTTAGTTCTGCCAGTGGCCAGACGGGGGCACTGTTCGCCTTGGATGTCTACTAACCGACCCCAATCCCAGGAAAAGCTGCTGAATTCCCCTTAGACTTGTTGTAGTTGCACCTACAGGATCTTCCCCAAATGATTTGACGAGTCCCACCTATAGAGCCTCATCTACACCTGGAATTATCTATTAATCTGTAAATGGTTATCTGCACTGGAAACACAGAGATTGTAATGTGATAGGCCACATCTGGTGAAAGTCTGGCTCGCATTGTGATCTGATCTCAACCAGGTGTACATGCAGACCATAAACCGTGACCACATTCTTAGGAAGACAGATCCTCCCTGCGATTTGAAAGGTCACTTAACTCTCTGCCTCTACCTGGTATCTGAAGAAGTCTTTCCTTGAACAAGAATCAATGCATCGCTTTCCCTGACTGTCCCTGACTCATTTGCATTCGGAGATCCAATCACGATATGGGTATAATCAAGGTAGTGCTTACATACACCTAAAAAGAAAAAATCACTTTCATACTAGGAAGCGAAACCCACACAGTGTGCGGACGAATACATCAACAGGTCAACTTTGACTGAGCTCATGCCAAAAACTGACTGTGCATTGTTAGCAGACATCGATCGGCTGCATTGTATCTGCTGGAGGATCCAAAGAGGAGGCATCCTGCGTCGATAGCGAAGACGCCCCACAGTTAGATAAAAAGCCCTAACCTGCACTTTCAGAGTTAAAGGAAAAGTCAATAAGTCTGAGAAGAATGCGAGCTCAACCTTCAGAGAAGCAGTGACTCACTTGCAAATATGAAAAATCGGTGCGTGGCTACAAAGGTTAGATTTAAAGGTAAGTCTGTGACGGTGCGTGATTTTGGAAGAAAGTGAAGGTTTGGTGCTTCAGGATCTATAAAGTCAGGGTGGAGGCTGGGGACAGACGGGCCTTACTTGAGTTCTGGCCGTAACCAGGAGTGCCTCCGTTAATGTGAGGCTGCTGCTGCTGCTGCTGTTGTTGCTGCTGCTGCTGCTGTTGTTGCTGCTGCTGCTGCTGCTGCAAGGAGAACTGCGAAGTGACCGACGGCGCCCGGCGGTAGGTGCCCGTGGCCGAAACCATAGAGACAGAGGAGTTGGAGGGGTTGTGCCGCGAAATCTGCCGCGAGATGGTTCCAAACTGGGACATTGGAGCGGGGCCCAGACCAGGCCCAGGGGCCACCGCTAGAAAAGCACCCAAAGAAAAGAGAGGGGGAAGTAACCAGAGAGGGAAGGAGGTTAGACAGAGAGACATGAATCATCAAACACCCTGAAAGATCATTTTAAATACCGATTAGAGCCCCACACCTCATAGAAAGGCAATCAATAGCCAGTCAGAAGAAGCAGATGAGCTAAGGGAAGCAACATGGATTAATTGATGAAACTGTTACAGACACATTTCATAAGGAATCCCAAGAAGTAATTACCGTATTTTCCGAACTATTGAGCACTATTGAATTTATTCGAACAGTTTCATGTGGTCCACTCTGACCGGGTCTGATGTGACGAGGCTAAATGTATCGGCGGCGCGGAGCTTGCTAGCTTGTAAAAAGCTAATGAGCTTCGTGCCGCCGATACATGAGAAACACCGGTGTTTAAGCTGCAGGGTTCAAAGCGTCAGAAAAAAGTAGCGGCTTATAGTCTGGAAAATACGGTAAATCTTTGCAGTTAAAGCAGCAAAAGAAAACTGGGGGAAGGTGCAGAGAGCAGCAACAGGACACATTGATCCTTCACGATGGTGCACGTTACAACCAAATGATCTCTTCCAACAGCAGCATCGTCACATTACGTGAAGATCATAGCACAGTGAGTGTGTCAAAGGTAAAAACAGCGAAAGAGAGGAGGGGTCAAAGGTGTTTTTTTGCCCTTTGTTCTCATGAGAATTTCCTGTTCACATTTCTAGATAATATACGGCCTCTCAGGAGACCACGAGTCTCAGATCGGAACGGGTGGAACCAGAGGAAGGGGAAAAAAAAAAAATTCAGAGGAACACAAGTAAACAGAGTCCTCCATACACTGTCAGTGGCTGAGGTAATTATAGCTGAAAGAGTGTTGCTGATGTTCTGAGGATGAAATGTTTTCAAGGGATCGTCTCGTACAAGATTTTCAAAGATTACCAGAGTCAAACACACACACACAGAAGCTGATAATAATCAAACAGCTGGACACTTTTCAGCCTTACAGAGCTCAGAGAGTAAAATCAGCACCGTGTGAATTAAAGCTGCATCAGGCTGAAGATTTGCTGCATCTAAATGGCTGTCTGAATGTTTTGGGAGTCCATTACCCTGAAATCGTATTATGTAACATTCATACAGTCTAACAGTCTCTAGATTGGTAATTTACTACACAAAGCTGCACCGTAACAACTTAAATATTTCTTAGCTAAATCTTTAGTGATGTACAAACCTGTTGCTAAGAAACATCTGTAGTACCGTCCAATTATATGCAATTAGTAAACAGGAAGTCATATTTGTAGAAACTTTTTAGAGCAAAAGCATTAATTATATGAACTGAAGTCATGTTAGTTAATCATTTAATCTAGAATTAAAGGGGTATTTTTGTTTTCTTGTTGAAATTTCTAGTGTTTTGATCACATCTGGTCACATATGTTGAATATACTCCATTACTTTCTATCTGAACAGTCACACACAACATTAGCTGTAGTATAATCAGATTTGCCCAGATAGTAGGTAGCTAGTAATCACTAATATCTTAATTAAGTGACACAATAATCTTGTTATAACTAATCAAAACCATTTGTTCTCATGCCCAGTGCAGCTTTAACCACCATCATTTATCTGGAAACACAATTAAAACATTAAAACATACTGTACCTGTGGAGGAGAAGTGTCAACGTCACATTTTTATACAGAATTACAAGTATAGTGTCCACAGTGTTCATGTGGATTGCCAGTAGGCTTTGATGCCCATTAGCTGGAGGTCAAATATAAATAAACTCTTAAGAACTTAGGCCCAAGGTGACATGAGACTTCTTCAGTAGCCAATAACAAATCAGTAAAGAATACCACCACCATCACCACCACCACCACTGTTGAGGATTAATATAAATATTACCTAATTAAAAAAAATGCATTAGTGATGATATAAAAAGTTTGTCCACACTGCAAGCGACTACAGATCTGAACAACCCAGGACTCTTGGCTGGTGCGTTCAGGTCAACAAGTTTATTGGCTGGAAGAAGTTGGCCCCGGTCAACACTTGTGAACAGCCAATGAGACTTTTTCCTCATTTCATTAAATTCCTTTTACTGGATAATACTTTAAATTGACTATAGATAAATGTGGCAATGAAGTAAAGAGTGCACTGTTGGCTTAAGCTTTAGTGTCCTTTTTAAGTTTTACCCCCTCATTCATTTAAAGTAGTTTAATACAAAACAGCTTAATTTATGAATTTGAACTTGCAGTGTGTACGGTCAGACACCCACACCCACTGCCACCCTGATTTGTGCATATCCGCTGTGAGTAGATCCCGTGATGATCCACCATCCGGTGGTCATG
>OOFC01003898.1:27389-41483 GCA_900323345.1 Pseudochromis fuscus | reverse complement strand
CAGTGATTTCCTAAGTGGTATCTAAGAGTTTTTCTTGTTTTGGAGGACAATACAGTCTTCAGGAGAGGTTGATAATCAGCAATTACAGAGATCCTGGCGTGAAAAAGAAAACATTCACTTTTGCTTCCAAATTGTGATTACAGGCTGAAAGAGCAGGATTTATCAGCAGACCTGCCATAAAACAAAAATCTCTCTTTTTTTTTTAAAGCATTGAACTGCTGAGTTTTCAGATTAATACCTTCCAAGCAGTGAGGAGAAATTTAATGTGGCTGCTGATTAAAGCAGACTCATCTTTTAGTTGTTTTTTTTGTGTGTGTGTGTGAGACATCAATGAAGAATTTTCTCACTTGACATCAGGTTTTGTAACAATTTCCTTTCCACCTCTGGAGATTAGCCTTATCTGGGTGCTGGGGGGGGGCAGGGGTTCAGAGCTAATGGGGCCGAGCTGTAGCTTTTTGACACAGGAGACAAAGGAAAGCCGATTTCCTGTCCTGCAGGTGCTCTGTGTTATTAGAAGAATCAGAAGTTAATGTGAGATTAACAGAATTTGCTAATTTATCTTGTAAACCTGAAGGAGATATTGTTTGGTTTCTGCATCTCTGTGTTTAGTTTTTTTTCACAGACGAATGTTGCCACACAGAATTAGGGCTGTTATTTTTTATTTGAATATTTGTTTGAATACAGGAGGAAAAGTTTGTGTTTGTACTACAATGACGTCCTCGAAATGTAGGCTGCAGTCTTTAGTCTCTAAGGTTAAGTTTAGACCATTTGAAGTAGTTTTTATTGTGTGTTTTTTTAGTCTTGAGGCTTTGTTTGATCCAGCACTACACAGCTGGACGCAGTGGTGAAATTCAAAAGATGACTTTTGAATTTATTTGAAGGAATTACAGCCCGTTAAAAACCAAGTCACTTTATTTCTATAGCACCTTTTGAACAAATTCAGTTGCAATTGAAAGTGCTTTACAGGCATGTACAAAAGTGATTGACAAAAAGGTAAAATGGTGAAAAGGTTTAGGGAGTAGTTAAAATGATAAAATAAGAAACATTAAAATTAGTCAAAAAAAAATGTAAAAAATAAAATCTAAAATCATAAAAATCCCTTTAAATTTGAGCGTAGCGCCGGTGCTACGTCTTCACATGTGTCTTTGGATTACAGTAATTATGTCACGGTTTGTGCAGTCAGAGAAATTCCAACGGTCCCCGAGAGCTGAGATGTTGCACTTCACAGTGAGTATAGTGTCATTACAGTAATATCACTAGCGCCTCTCGAGAAGCCGGCAAAACAGCTGATTTACTATATGCTGTGTGTAGTCAGAGTGTAATAACAGTGACACTGAAGCAAGAATATCAGAGAAACACAAAAGTGGATTTTGATTTTAGAGTTTTAGTGAACAACAAACACTGCAATTGCACATGAATGTTAGATTTTTCATGTTAAATTTGAATTTGAAATCAAAGTACCGTATTTTCCGGACTATTGAGCACACCTGTCTATAAGCTGCTATTGAATTTATTCAAACAGTTTCATGTCATCCACTCTGACCGGGTCTGATGTGATGACGCTAAATGTATCGGCGGCACGGCGCTTGCTCGCTTGTAGCCCGATACATGAGGCACACCAGTGTTTAAGTTCAAAACGTCGGAAAAAATAGCAGCTTGTAGTCCGGAAAATACGGTGAGCATAAAAAGCCCAGGTGGAAATTTGCAGGCTCAGGTGTTAAAGGGTTAAAAAGCACTATGTAAAAGCCAGACTAAATAAATAAGCTTTCAGTTTAAAAATGTGGATCTTCTCAGCTGACAGACAGCCCTCCCACTAACATCCTGAGGTGGGACTCTTTCTTTCCCCCTCCAGTAAAGCAGGTGTGGGCAGGGTTGGAGGTGTTCACTCCAAGCAGGTTCTCTATGTAGTTGCCAGTGTGAAATATGCATGTCAGTTTTTGAGGCTGCATGAGAAGAAAGTCCCATTACCCACCCAGCTCCCCCTCCTGCCATCACCAGCACCTCTCCCCTGTTTGATGGATGCGGCTTTGATAAGGATAGAGGAGGTGTGAGGTGCGGAGGCTGGTGTACCAGGGTGTAGGAGAAAGCCAGAGTTGCATCGTACCGATCTCTCCTACTGTCTCAACACTGATGGAGTTACTTCAAATAAAAAAACAAAAAAAAATGTGAGGACTTGCTCGCACACCCTTCAAAGGAAGAAAAAAAAATGACCACAGCCATGTTATATTCCATAAAACAATGAGCTATGAGGTTATTTAGAAAGTGACAGAAACATGACATATCTCCCCAACATAAGAAAGTGCTTGATGGGTGTGGTACATCAAGGTGTAAGATTGTGAGTGTGTATTTTGGGGGATGGTGGTGGTGGTGAGGGGGGGAATCCATTTGCACACCAAGAAAAAAACAAGCTGAACATCAAGCCTCTTCTAATTCACTGGGGCTGACAGCATTAAACAGCCACCCATAACCAAGATGGAAGCTTTTGCCTTGCAAAAAAAAAAGTTGAGAAGTGAGAAAAAAGAGTGAGATGGAGGAGGAGAGGGACTCGGGGGGGATAAGACGGAGATGAACTGAGTGAGAAAAGAAGAGAGGAGGGAGGAGACAGAAACTGAAGCAGGGAACAAAGTTCAAAGTCAACTTTTTTAGTGCAGCTGATTTGTTCTTTTCAAGTGGTTCATCTTCTCATTCATTTCCACACTGTTCATAACGTGTAGCATCGTCCTTTAGTTCATCCAGCAACACAACAGCAGATATTTTCTGAATGCTTTCAGGTATTTCTTTACAAAACACATTTACACTTCCTCTTTGGATCATTAAGTATCAGGATAATTAAAGATAAAGCTTTTCAATGAGTAGAAAACAACTGCTAGGAGGTTTACAGCTGAATCAAGCATACACAAAATACATAAATAAAAGACATAGATTCAGACTTGAATCTTTTGAAGCCGTTATTCTGACGTCTAACTCAAGGAGTGTAATCTTCAAGATGTATTCATGTCGAAAGTCGGCTTTAAAACGTTTCAAGGTCTGAAGGTGAATACAGCTTTATTATATACCGTTAAAGTATTACAGCTGTCTTGTAAACAAACAAGAGTTATTTTCTCTGTCAGTACCTCTTACTAAAACACTTGGTGTGCATTCTTGAGGTCAAAGAAACTTTTGTCTGCATTTGTCCTTCCTTAAGGATTTTAATCATTTCAATAATGCATTATTTAAATAATACTCTTTAGTTTTCAGCCAGTTTAATGTTCGTCTTTGTTGATAGTTTGTACTTGAATACAAACTAGAAACCCCCACCGAGGCATCGTCCAGCTGTACTGATGCTGCAGACTGAACATTGCTGCCCCCTTGTGGTGAAAAACCAACCATATCGTGTTAAAATATTCACTCATGTTAACAAAAAGGGATTTTTGTCAAACAGTACAAATCATTGAAATCTGTTTAGTCTAATTTCCATAATAACACACAAACAAAAACATAACCTTCTTGGTGGAGGTAAAAAACAAAACAAAACCCGTTCTCTGTTCCACAATAAGATGAGATAATGTAAAACTAAATCTCATGCATCATCTGCTAGCGTAGCCGTGTTGCGGCAGCATAGCCTGTGGCCATCCAACCGTTCTTCTTCTGTTCCAGCTTGAGCATGTCTGACATGGTTCTGATTCCTGCTGCTGCTTTTTTCCACACCTCACTCACCTACTGAAATGTACACATGTGATTGAACCCTGCAATTCTAAGCAGCTTAATTTCCTATTTTGACTATTATCAGAGAATAACTGTTGAATGTGTCTGTGATTATGAAGGTTTTGCTTTATTATTATCATATGTTGCCAGAGAGTTCATTGTTAAAGTTGTGTTGAGGTATCAAACAGGCAGGATTTAACCAGGTATTAGAGGCAGGACTTTCTATCTATATCTATAAAACCTATTTCAACTCATGCTTTTCAAAATAAAAGTCCACTGCTAGCAAATCAGTGGATAGAAAAACATGTATTTCTTCACCAAGCTTTGACAGATAAACACTCTGCACATTTTGATTAAATTATTCATCCCTGTTTTTTCTTATATGATCCTGTATATTGATTTTCAGTTTCTTTTTGAGTGTGTGTGTGTTTTTGTGTGGAGAAGATTCTGTTTTGACACCGTCTCTTTATGTTTTAAAGATTTTTGAGCGGATCCTGTTTATCTGGGCCATCCGCCATCCAGCCAGCGGGTACGTGCAAGGCATCAACGACCTGGTCACGCCGTTCTTTGTCGTATACGTCTTTGAGTACATCGGTGAGTACCACCCCTCCCTCCCCCTCTCCTTCTCCTTTTTCACTTACACTTTACAAAACCTGCCTCATCTTTTGTGCGATATGCTTTTGAAGTGAGGATCAGTCGTCTCTTTTGCCTGCGCCCAACCTCCTTCCTCCTGCCACCTTTTGTAGCTCAGGGTTCACTCGGCGGTTCATCACCACAGGTCACAGGGAATCAACCCGGTGACCCCGGAGAGAGTCTCTTCTTTTTACAACCACCAAGCCAATGAGCTTCTCCTACAGCTTCGTGCCCTCTTCGCCACTCTCTATTCATTCCTCTGTCTGTTCTGCTTTCCTTTAGATTCACGCTTCAGGCTCAGTTTGTGCCAAAAAAATGTGCTTTTAAGCTCTATTTATCAAAGCCTTGTGGTTAACACTTATGATTCCACTGGATGTGTGTATGTACAGTATGTGTGTGAGGGAGCATGACATCTGTAGGCGTGTGTGTATGTGTGTGTGTGCTTTCAACAGTTTTCCTCCATAACCCTCCTGCTGTGCGCGTTTATGTTGTGCCACATTTACGCAGATGAATGTTTTTCTTTTACTCTCACACTTAATTCTTCTGACAGTACAAACACACTCCCTCGGATACAAAGCACAAACAAGCAGTTGGAAGAGAAATGAGGATCGTCAATATAACAGGGATTTCATCATTTCAATTGTCAAAAGTGTTTGAACTCGCTACAAAATATGACACGCGAAAAATATTTTCATATTAATGTGGGTTTTTTTTTTTCTTCTTGGCATTGTTGCCTTCACCAGATTGCTGACCGTCAAAACAGCTGTGACACAGGCCAGGATTAAATGTGGCTTTTGAACTTTGTTACACAATATGTGCAAGTTGGTAGACAGATATTTATTTATTGATGCACAAAAAAACATTTTATTTATTCTGTTTTTGTACGCACATCCGAAATATAACAAGTCTTCTTTGAGCCTGAATGTTTTTTCAAGCACCTGCTGAGAGTTTTGAGGAAACAATTCTTAGTTTAGAGATTTCTTTGAGTTTATATTCAACGCTGTGGACCAGTCCATAAATAGCATGTACATAAAGAAGCTGTGACCTCCTGCTGTCACCACAACACTTCTATAGTGTTAGCTCGTCTGTACATCCCACTTATATAAACACACATACTCTGTTTAATTTATCTGTGCTGTGTTTTGGCCCATCAAGCTCTCTCTTTGAAGCCATTCAAAATAGGTCTACTAAGTGGAAACCACAATGCTCTGAGGAGTAACTCGCACACTCTGGACTCGCTGTGGTCACAGAGATACAATTAGGATCCACAAGTTAAGTGCTTGGGAGGCACGCAAGAGGCTGAACTCCGTGACTCCTGGGCTTCTCCAGACTACTTCTGGCACACAGCACTTTACTTAGAGCTAATGAGTGTTTGTTTTAAAGCTTTTTTTCCCCCCAACTTTTAGTGTAACTTCAACTTATACTTGTTGTAGTACAGCACAATTCAAAGCAGCAGCAGCAGCAGCACTGTGAGGCAACAGTACATCCTCCAGAATGACCCTGAAGGTGAAGTCAACATCTCTATAAAACATTATAACATTCATTAAGGTAAAGTTTATTGGGGAGGCTGTTATATTTCACTGCATTACAACCTTAAAAACTG
Source organism: Pseudochromis fuscus (assembly GCA_900323345.1). Taxonomy (NCBI): domain Eukaryota; kingdom Metazoa; phylum Chordata; class Actinopteri; family Pseudochromidae; genus Pseudochromis; species Pseudochromis fuscus. Next base: position 35,563 of record OOFC01003898.1, on the reverse strand, counting down.
GCAAGAGAGTATAAACTCCTAAATGAGCTAAGAATAAACTGAGTAATGTCTCCTTCACCCATCAATATAAAGACTTTATCTTACTAGTATGAAATATTTCATCTGGGAACACACCAACTGGAGCAGATTCTGGTCTTTGATGGTCTCAAAGGAGCACACACCTAAGGACTAAATCAGTGTGCTACACAACCACCTACCAATGAAAGATCTGACCATTACTTCCTATAGATCAGGGGTTGTCAATCCTGGTCCTCAAGAGCCGCAATCCTGCATGGTTTCGATGTGTCCCTCTTCCAACAAACCTGATTCAAATGATCAGGATCGTTATCAGGCTTCTGCAGAGCTTGATGATGAGCTGGTCACTTGAATCAGGTGTGTTGGAAGAGGGACACATCTAAATCATGTAGGATTGCGTCTCTCGAGGACCAGGATTGAGGACCCCTGCTATAGATTCTTATTGGCCCATCACTGCTTCACATTGACACACTTATATCGCAAAGCAGCTTGTTTACACTCTGTTCATGCTTCATACGACACACTAGACATTTTTCTAAAGTCTGTAATGTAATGCGCTGCATCTTTTCACCAGCCCTTCCTTACGTTTCCACATCTTAATATAATCAAAATTCACAGCTTTCTCCTTGACACCCATCTAAAGGATTCTCTTCATCCTTATGATATGTATTGAGACTACGATTCATTCAAAACAGTGGCGGTTGTTTTCATATTTATTGCATAGTGCACATGTCCGTATACAATGTTATGAAAATGTGTAGGCGAAGGAGGGGGTGGTCTGAATGAATTATAGCTACACTTTGTTCTGTATGGATAAAACAATATTGCTTTCACTGAGCAGGTTTGTGAATCAAAACAAACATGCTGGTCTGCCAGCAATCGGGTATAAGTAACAAAGTGGTTAACCAGCTCACAATAAGTTACCCTGTGATTTGTTTAAAGCTTCAGCGGTTGCAGCCCAGCGCCTTTCTGGTCCAGTTGTGAGATGTTTTTCATGTTATTTTATTCAGGCATTTCTTTTCTTGCCTTCAGTCAATATGTTTTTTTTTTTTTCCTCCATTCCAGTTGTCCAGTGTAATTTTACAAACTTTTTTACTCTGTATTTTTTTTACCATTTCCCCGGCAACAGGATGTTGTTGATCACTAACTCCTTTGATTAAACATGTTTGAAATAATGTTTGTGAGAACTACTCACAGCAACAGAAAATGAAGTTTGAATGAATTTCGAATGGTTCGTAATTCATTTGAATAAACCCCCCACCACCACCACAACACGCTCGACTCTGCTAGTGCGCTGTGCAGAGTCAAGCTTACTACGACAGATACACTTTTTTATCATGTGTAGGGATCTGTGCGACTTTGGAAACTCAATATACGTCATAGCAGCTACTTTAAGTCAGGGGTGTCAAACTCGTGCCGAGACCCTGCAGGTTTTTTGTCCAGCTGGTCACTAAAGCAGGTGATTTTGATGATCAACACCTTCTGCAATTTGAGGGAAGGAGCTCATCAGTGAGGTCAGCTGCCGGAGAGATGGTTGGAGAGGAAACCTGCAGTGTCTTGCTTTAAGTGATCTGATGTGCCTATAAAAAGACCTCAGCCGACAGGTGTTGCCAGGCGTAGGTGAGCCATGTACATATGTTCTGGTCCTGTCCTGCTTTGAAGTCTGATTGGAAAGTAATTTTCAGATCCTTGTCTGAGGTCACCCATAAACTAATGAAATGAAATGCAATGGTTTCATTGTTTGATGCATCTCCTCTTACGCTACCACTCTCTTCCTCAGAGGCCACTTTTGTAGCCTTTGTTACTTTATTAGTGAGATGACTGATCTCGCTTAAGTGGAAATCTCCACTTCCATAGAGAAGTTCTGAATCTTGCCAGACTATAGGAGATAAGCTGTGTTTTGATGTGCTCCCTTGGAAAATTTTACAAAAATGCGGGATCCCTTCTTTGCGTATATTCGTGAGATGAACCTCCCAATCATTCCTGAGTGACTCATTAGATATCTAAGTGATGACATGACAGATTTCGGACCAACCAGCAGCTATTATTTTATGTTTCGTTATTGTTCTGATTTTATCTTTAGTTTTTTTTCATTTCTGTTTTGTTGTGCTTGCTCTTCGTCTTGGGTTTTGTTTCCTACTTCGTGGTGTTTTATTCTTGTTGAAAAATCAATAAACAGATCGTGGTAAAATAAAAAAAAATCCCTCAGCCTACGATTTGAAGTTATTACAGTTTAAAAATGAACTTTTCTCCTCATGTTTGAATAAATATTTGAATATGGAGTAAAACGTGACAGCTCAGACTGCACCAATTTTTCAGTGCACAGTCCATCTGGATCTGATCAGTCATCCTGTCGAATCTCATTCATAATCAACCTGACAGTTGTTAGGTGTGTTCCCTGCTTTAGAAAAAGTCATTAAGAAAGTGTGTTTACACGCTTCCCATCTCTTCTGACTCTCAACTCAATATATTTTTCTTACTTGGCCTCCCTTCTTCACCTTTTCCACTGTTCTTTATTAGGATGTTCTCCTGCGTCTTGCTTCCTCTACATTTCCTTTCACTGTCATTTTCTCCTCCTTTATCTCTCTATCCCTACCTCTCTTTCTCCCTCTCCCTGCATCTGTTTCCTCCTCTCTCTTTGCCTTTCTCTGTGGGCGAGTCAGACTCTTGTCAGATCTTCAAAGCATCACCCCAATGCTTTGTTCCTCTGTATCTTCATGCGCTGATGAGCCTTGAATAACACACACAGCCAACAAACCTTCAAACGTGCCCGGCTGGCATCTTACATGTTGGGTTGATGCGCTGCGCTGCTGTTGGTAGGTTGCTCTTGTTTTTCTGATGCAGAGAGAGAGAGGGAGCCGGAGCAGAGAGAGGTTTGGCTCTTTCATGAGGTGGGCCTAATTCTGCTCCTTTGTGGAGGGGTAGAAAGTGTGAGATATACTCCCTCATGCTGTCGTGCTCTCCTGCACTCTCTGGCTCTCTGTCGTTTTCACTTGCCAGCTATTCTGTTCTTTTTTTTTTTCTTTTATGTTGCATTTCGCCTTGCTCTCCCTTTCCCTTCTTCCTTTGTAACTCATGAAAGCATGGGGGAAAGCAGTCATAATTAATTTCATTAAGATTTATTACACAAATAGAGTTGCGCACAAATCTCGTGGGTAATGTACGTGTAGCCAGAACAAGCCTGTACACAAACGCCTGTTAAACTGTCACATTTGCAGGTGTTTGGAGGTCAAACACAGAGACACACATCTCTTCTACTTTCTCCCTCGTTTCTCTGAGTGATAAGAAATGGGAGAGTTCAAAAGGTCAGGCAATGATCAGTCAAAATGTTTTTTTTGTCGCCACCTTTTGATTGAATCTCCTCCCCAATAAATAACACAAAATTGTAAACAGTTTTAGACTTGGATAATTGTGAAAAAACACAATATTCTGGCAATTGAAATGCAAAATTGAAGTACGTAATAATCCTAAATACCATATTTTCCGGACTATTGAGCGCACCTGTCTATAAGCCGCTATTGAATTTATTCAAACTGTTTCATGTGTCCACTCTGACCGGGTCTGATGTGATGAGGCTAAATGTAATGGCGGTATGGAGCTTGCTAGCTTGTAAAAAGCTAACGAGCTTCGTGCCGCCGACACATGAGCCACACCGGTGTTAAAGCTGCAGGGTTCAAAGCGTCAGAAAAACATAGCGGCTTATAGTCCAGAAAATACGATGTAATAGAGGTGTAAAAATTAACCGATATGAATTGGTAATCGGTGTAAATGCTAAAGACGCGTGCGCATTGATCCGTGTGCTTGTGGATCGATATAAATGTAAAATGAATCAGCCCGATTTCTAAGTTATTAATCAGTATACTGAAGCAACTTTCTGACGAGGGGATACCTTGTTACTTAAACGAGTTATGTCAGTGTAACGGTGTTTGTGAGGGAAAAACATGTCCCACAACAACTGATACAATTTACAGTCCACCATATTTTCATATTTCTGCAAAGTGAGGCACCTGTGAGGCAAAATTATATTCATAATGGCAAAATGTTATTCTGAAATGGCATGTCTTAAAAAAGTATAATAATATAAAGGGTCATGTTTTTTGTAGTGAAATAAAGGAAGTTATATAAATAAGTGCATCAAATAGCATGAAATCATTAATAACATATTGTTTCTGAATGGTATCGAAGGCCCTATTATCCAGATAAGCATCACATTGTCTTCCAGAGAGATGCACACCCCTATAAATAGCCCATGAATAGCAGAGTGGCCATTGTGGTGCTCTCCATGGTGCTGATCTGGCTGCTGGGACTAAAGCATACTACTAACACTCATTTAAAGATATTAATGATATTTATAGACAACTTCTGGCTGTGTTACCCTCAGATATGTCTTTAGGCTCCAGACAGATTTACCATTTTTACTTTTGTGATAGTAAAAGTTGTCAAATCTTGTGTCAAATCTCAGGAAATGAACCTGTCTAGTGAAACACTGACCTGTCAATAACCATAAAATCCTAAAAACACAGTAACAACAGGACGAAAACCGAAATTTGAGGAAACATGAATAACATAATTTACATACAATGAATTCTAATAATATATATTTTTCAAAGTTTTTGAACTATTGTAACAGCATAGTTGAGTACTTTAGCGCATCCTAATGACAAAAGATTAGCAGTAAAAACATATTTTACAGAGCTTTCTACAGATTTAAGTTTGAATGTCACATACTATTATTAAAGACTAATAAGCACATTGAAACCTGCAATAATTATTTCTTTCGACCATTTTTGGGTGTGAAAACAACCGGCCCCTGACATCTGAAATTACTGCAGCAGCGATGATAGTAAAGCAAAGGAGTAAAATTGCAGGTCAGTAAGAAGTCAGGTTGTACTTGTCTGTGGGTTTATCACTTTAAACCCACAGGTATTGATTACGGCTGTTTCACAGAGCAGCTACTCGATAATTTTGAGTTGTTAACCAATTACCCCCATGTGTGTTCATGTCTGTCACTGACTCACAGGGTTGGTGTCTCCTTAGAGATTTGAGTGTCCTGTTGGGTACTTTGGTCCCAGTTTTAGCAATAGTAACGCTACAAGGTTGTGTGTATCAATGGGTTGTCTGGTTGTTTTGCGTCGGCCCTGATGATTCATTAAGTGAAAAAGTTGCTTATATCACCTCATAGCAAAGGGTCAGTATAGGTGTATAAGCTGCAGAGGTAAACTGAGCTACAAAGACACCACAGTATGAAACTGAGACGCCGACAACTTACTTTTGCTTCTCACCCACACTCGTACGCACTAAGTTTCCCCTCTCAAATGCTCATCAGATTTAATTTTCTAATCCGCGCTCCAAATGTGTTTGTTGTGTCTGAGCGGTTTAAAGCCTTGAGTGAGTTTGAGTGACAGCCGCTATCTGCGAATGTGAGTCAGTTCACTGATGGGAGCGTGATTAAGACGTTGACCTGTTTGCGGCTGCTTAATCCGTCCTCTAAACAAGCCTTTTCTGTGTATTCTCTTGGATGCTGTGTGGTCTCAGACATCTTTTCTCCTTCTGGGTGTCTAGCCTGTCTCCTTTGATTGACTCCCAAAGTCTTTTTGCTCCCACCCCCCTCTATGACAGTCTGCACAGGCTTCCCTTGTAAAAGAAAGTTGACTTACGAAATCCCACCCTTTGCTGGCCACCAGATGCCCCCGCATATGTTTGTTTGGTGGTGTTAGTTTACTTGTCTTCCTTCTGATCTGTCACTTTGTAAGTCTCTCTTTTTTTTTTTCTTCCTTTTTTAGCTCCCGCTTTGTTTCTCTGGCTTCTCTTTTTCGAGTCACATAACAGCCTTGGTCTGGCGCTGCAGTGCTTGTTCAGCTGCCATACACCCCATTTACCTTTTGATGATGCAACGCCGAGTGATGGCTTGACTCCTTTACCCGCTCCGACTTCACGCCGCTCCTCCCTTTTAGTCCCGTCACCGACTTTCATTAAAACCCGTCTGTTAATCCAAATTGAAACGTTCCAATTGGTGGATTATCGACGCCACGGAAGGAAAAATAACAGTGAAGTTGTTGTGTATCCACTCGGACTGTTAAGCAATCTAGCAGGCCTCCCTTCACGTCAAAGGAGGAATTGATCCGGAGACCCTCCTTTCTTCTTCTCCAGCTGTGAAGCATTACTTTGCTTTTGTCTTTTTTCCCTTTCTTCCACGGCGTAGCGCCTCTCCCATTAGCTGACAATAAAAGTCGTCTAATTCAGGCCAAGATAGGCCATGACAGGGCAAGGAGCAGGACCTGCCTTCTTTTAATGTGGAGAGGCTATTGATTGACCGGGGGGATCCATAATGTAATCTGCATGCCAGTATCTGAGTATGGATCTGCTCGAGGGGGAAAGATGAGGAAGCAGCTTGGAAAAGAAAGAGATGAGGCAGAGTTCTTTAAAATCCAGAGAGGTGAGGGTTTGACATCCGGGAGTGAAGCAGAATGCAAACAAAGTAGTAGAAAATAACAGCAGCCTGAGTGTCTGTTGGCAGGCTTAGGAGTAACAGGGAGTTGGGCCATGGAGAATGACAGAGGGGGGACAAACAACAGAGCAGGAAAACAAGATTTTCAAAAAGGGAAAAATGACCGACTTAGAAAGTGCCCCCATGCTGTCAGGAAGCAGCCGAGCCAGGCAGTCCTTCCTCCTATCAAGTGAGAGATGAATGGCCTGGTGTACCCTATAACCATCCTCCACTTTGAAGCTGTACTTGTCATAGCAGGCAGAAAGTGGCTAGCAACGGCTTTTCTGTTGCTAGGAGTTTTATGAAGAATTCAGCAATTAGCTCTGTGCTCAGAGTGTCGTTCAGCGGTGTATAAAAGCACCGCTACTCGTGTGGGGAGTTTATGAGTGTGATTAAATACAATACCCAGAGCTTCACGTGTACTCGGTGGTTCAAAGCGTGACAGTTGGAAATTTTATGCCGTCAGCTGTAGGCCCTCTGACAGTGAAGTATGTTTTTCTGTTGCTGTTTTTTTGTTTCAGACATGAAAAAATTCTTAATGTTTGGTTCACACATTGCTCTCATTGTTGCTCATTTCCAGCTGTTAAAGACAGGTGGGAAAGCTGGAATATTTTATATAGTTCTGGAAAACACAAGTCAAATGTCTCAAAACTACAAAGTTGTCATATTTTTGTAGGATGGACTAAAAAATATAAGACTTTTTATTTATTTATTTTTTTATGCTATGAAATTCTATGTTACACCATTTTTTTTGTTACTGAGATGTGCTTGTAGCAGGATGGTGGTTCAGTGTTTAGCACTATCACAGGAAAGGTCTCGGTTCAAACCTCTGCAGGGGCCTTTCTCTGTGGAGTTACTTTGTCTGTGAAAGACTGGCAATCTGTTCAGGATGTACCCAATACTCTGGAGAAGTGGGTATAGAAGATGGATAGACAGACATACACTGGCATTTTATTTAATGGTATAAATTATAAAAGAACTTGATAGTTTAGGTCTTGTTTCCCTTTGGCTACACCAGCCCTGCATCACAGAAAATGTCTTGAAAAATCCACTTTTTCTTTTAAAAGATTGGGTGGAGAGTAGCGCAAGAATAGGAGAATGATCACACTGATCAAACTATGTAGGACTCCAAATAAAAGACAATAAAACTAGAAAGCTCTGAGAAAGCACAAACCTCTGCAAAGGCATAGTCCCGGCAGTACCAATGCTACAAACTGAACACTGTTGCCCTCTTGTGATGAAATAACAACACTGTCTTGTAGAAACATTCAGCCTTTATAAGAAATAGGGATTTGGGGGATTTCGTTTTTTTTTTTTTTCCCAGACAGGGTCCCATCCTCTGATTTTGACCAAATTAAATTGATTGTTCCTCCACCAAACAAACCAATGCAGACAAAAACATATACTCCTTTGTGTGTCTGTAGTAAATACAAACCTTTGACATTTGTCATTGTTTGTTTAGTGAACATTTGAGCAGTTTTGCTACATTAAATATCCATAATTATTGTATAACGTTTGATATGTTATTGCCAGTTTTGCATGCTGAAATGCCAGATAAAACAGGTTCATTTTATATTGCATATGATGAAGTTAAAGTTTGTCTGTTTTTTTACTCTAAAAAAAAAACCCCAACAGTTTTGACGAATAAACTGTACTTTTCTTTTTTTTTTTA
>OOFC01003898.1:5650-27369 GCA_900323345.1 Pseudochromis fuscus | reverse complement strand
CGCAGAAAGAAAAATCTAAAAATCTGGTTGTACTCTCAGCATTTTGTCGACATATGTTGTCGTCCTTGTGAAAGTAGGATAATGTGCTTAGCGAGCGATGGGCCCTTGAGGAAGGAAACGATGAAGACAGACCTGAAAATGTTCTAGGTTAAGTGTATTTTTAAAATTTGAACACATTTTATTGCAACAGATTCGGAGGCTCGTCTCCAAATGGAATGTGAATTAGTGAAGAAAGAGCTTCAGACATTCACACAACTCAAGTCTCATCACTTAGAGGGGGGCAAACAAAGGTAAAGGGACAAATGAGGTGTCTCACCAACCACAGCCAGCCATAAAAATCAGAGATATCAGAGATGTGTCCTTGCAAGTCTTAGAGGGGACGAGGAACAAAGAAGAGCAGCATGACTATATGATGAAGGTCCTGAAAATGCCTGTGGAGGATTGTGTGTGTGTGTTTGTGTGTGTGTGTATTCTAACTTTTTAAGACCTAAAGACTCCTCAGATCCCCAGACACACACTTTTTCTCAAGAAGCTATTTTAAGCTTTTACAAATGCAGAGAAATGAGCACTTTCCTTCCCAATATCCTCTCCTCACACAGAGCAACTGGTGTCTGCCAAGGGCACATTTTTGAATTATACATTTTAGGAAGGAAGAACTCCATGTCAGCCATTTATTATATTGTTTTAGAAAAGTTTGCACCAGCCGCACGAGCACAAACACACTCTCTACAACGTGAGTCAAATTCTGATAAAATAATTGGATAAAATAGGACTTTATGTTTCTGTATTTTTACCACTGTGCCAGCGAACTGCTACTTGTGCCAAGAAAAACTGTTTCTGAAGTCGCTCACTCATTCACACTTCAGTGTGTGAAGCAGTCTTTGGTCGCCGGGAATATGCTGATCGCGCAATTGCGGCGTTGGCGGGAGGTGGGGTAGATAGGTAAATTATATATAACCCGAATTCTGCTAATGCACCACAAGCAGGGTATTAGAGGAGCGATGTAATTACACTTTATACAGTGCTTCAGAACAGAGAGAGAGCTCTGCTTGATGTCTCTTTGGAAAGTCATTATGTGGCGGGGAACCCATTACACATGTACATATCCACTCAGCCTCTGCATTGTCACTGTGTGTGTGTGTGTGTGTGTACATGCAGCACTGCAGATAGACCGGCTAGGCGGAGCACCCAGGGACAAAGCTCGGGGAAGATGGAAGCGTACTGTCAGTCAGCTGTGATGAAATGCCTGCAGGGGTGTAACACCACACACAAACACAGGGCACAGGCTGGTGAGGCGAGCTGCCAGGAACGCAAAGAAAACCCACACAGACCCACTCTGACGTCTCGTATGCGAAGAGAAGAGCGGAGATGAAAACAAACTTGCGTTGAGTGACACCGGGAACTTTGTCTGCAAATTAAGATTTCTGCCTTCCTGAAGCTGACATCGGGATGTCATTGTTACGTGCTACCTGAATCTGAAGGGGTTGGCAGGTTATATATTTTGCTGCAGTTTGCTTTACTTAAAGAAGTCACTTTTGGCCCTTTCAGCTTTTTGTTGTTATCTCGTCTTTTCTTCATTTTCCTCCACTTCTCTTCTCAACATTTCCCCCTCATGTCTCTTCTCTGATCTGTTGCTTGTCCACCAGCAGGGAGCTTTAGCCGTGGCACAGTATGCCCAACATTTATATAAAGATTGGCTCAATATGTGCAGGCGTACAAACAGAATGCCAATCCTGAGGACTTGTTCAGCTGTCATTAAAATTGTTACTCTTGCATGCCAAGGACTCGCTGGCATTTAGGGTTTCAGCAGTTATGCTATTGACAAGATATTAGTTGGTATATATTTTGAAGGAAATCTGCCCAAATCCTCCCAGGGTCCAGCTTTTGAAATGTGAGTATTGACTGTTTCCTGTGCATCTACACAGAAAGTGTTTCAGCCATCAGTTTGCATCCTCGTCTCAGACTCCCTGTGTCTGAACGCCTCCTCGGTGGACCCACACAGAGCACTTGAACTGCAGCTGCTGCTCTGCTAAAGCGCTGATAGTGTTGCTGCGTATGTTCATAGACTCTGCATAAAGATGGACGTCATGACAGCTCCCCCCAAAAACTGAAGCTGATTTGGAAACAGCTGCCGCCTGGTGACATCATTTCCAATCAGAGATGTGGTCTCGATGTCCCAACACTGCAGCGATAAACACTGCGGACAAACGATGCCGCCAGCGTCCACTTCCAAGATATCCTGGCTTCACTTTTGTACCGTGGGAGGAAGTGATGACGCATCGTCCATCTTTACATACAGACCATGTCGTAAACTGAACTCTGTGGAGTTTGTGGACCGTTGGTTGGACAAAACGAGACTTATCAAGACATCTCATTAAGTTCTGACACTGAGTGATTAACCAGTTAATTGACGACATAATTAACTGTTTAATTAAGATGTCTTATTATCATTTAATCTTTTACACACTTATTATTTTACGGGTGTTATTTGTGAGTGTGTTATACCTTTATTAAATCGTGATAACCGAGAGATGACAAGAAACGAGACAGAAAGATGCAACAGAAGTCAGCAGCCGACTTTGACCCTGGGACATTTGGTTTCATGTTTGACATCTTAAACCTTTTTAAGCCCCTTGTGATACTGCTGTTAACATCATCTAAGTGATAGGAGGCTTACATCTGTCTTTTAAGAGCTATTACAAGATTTGTTGCTTGATAACACACTGTTAGAGAGGTGGTGTAGTTTGAATTGGATCAGCACTGCCACTGCTTATGAGTATCTGTAGTTGTTGTTTTCAGTTCAAGGCTGATTTATGGTTGTTGTGAATTTACTTAGTTTGTGTGATGTCTACCATTTCCCGGCAGATAATTGTGCAACTGTGTACACTGTGTTAATAACTGGGGAGCCGTTTCATCTGATCTTGAGTGCTATCTTAATTTGAGTCAACTGGTTAATCTGGGCAGAGGAACCAGCCGCCAACTCAGGCCCCAGGGGGAGTGAATTAGCTGCAGAGCCAGTCGAGAAAAGCAAGCTCCTTTGTCCACAAAGTCCAAAACAATGCAAATGTTTTCCTATTAGTTTGCCTGATTTTCACACACAGCTGTTTATAAAGCCTGAGCTGTGGAGATTCATATACCACTTAGTATTTGAACCTGTACCAGTTTCGGTACAAATCTCTACTGTTACCACCAAGGCATAATCCACCTGTATTTATTCTATATTCAACACTGTTGCCTCCTCATAACTACCCCAGTTTTATTATGAACATAGTTAATTTTACTTTAAGAGTTTCTCATCATATCAGACAAACCTTTAACCTTCCACATAAACATTTACAAGATAAATTATTTACATTTTACATTGTTAAACATTGGTTTATATAGCACTTTTTCCTGGAAGTCCAAACTCAAAGCGGTTACAAAGACCATTATTCATTCACACCCATTCATAACCTCTTCAAAGGAATAAAGAATTGAACATAAATACATACATAGCTTGGTAGCTTGTAATATTCAGAGTCCATAAGAAAGATTTCAGGCATATTTGGCCATTTATGAAAAAGCTGTGAGTGTTTTTGTATGACATACTTAATGCCACTACTGGGCTGCTATTTTGAAATATTTCAACCAATCAGAAGAATAGGGGATTTTCTAACTAGTTGAAATCATGAGTACCTATCCAATCAGAAATTCCTGTCATTCTTCTGATTAGTTGAAATATTTGAAACAGCAGCCTTCATGAATTGTCCCTGATGGGGAAATTCTGCTTCACTGTTGACTTTCATGGATTTTATATCTTAGGTGTATAAGCTACTAATATCCACGAATCATTAGTTTATGTCTTAATCCAATTTCCAAACTGTATTTTAATTTATTTTTAATGCTTGTCTTGGTTGACTCCTTTTTGTGTGGTCAGCTGTACACACTTTGTGCCTCATTGTGTGCTTTTTTCTGTATAAGCTACAAAGCGCTCGGAGAACACAAACCTCCGCTAAGGCATAATCCAGCTGTATTCCTGCTATCAACTGAACACTGTTGTCCTCTTGTGGTAAAATTGCAACACTACTTTGTTAAAACATTGGTCCATAACAAGAGATAAGGATTTTTGGGGATGTTCTGGATCCCATCTTCTGATCGTGTCTAAATTGTAGTCATTTGTTTTTTAATAACCTCTCTCTCCAAAAGCAAACAAACCAAAAACATCGAGACCTGTTCAGCAGTTTTTTCACAGTAAGCTGCCAAAACTACCAAACTAACTAATGCGGGGGAAAACTTTACCTCCTTGGTGGAGGCAGAATAATCCATTCAAAAACTTTTATTGTGAAAATATTCTCATAGCCATAGTTTGGTGTTTGCTGGTGAAACATTTGTCACTCTTTTTCTTCTTTCTCTCTTCTCCTCTCTGTCTTTGTATCCATCCATCTGCCTGTTTGTCTGTCTATAGATTGAACAATCTGTGGAGTGGATCTCGGCCAGTAGGCGGTTAACTAATATCGGCGTCTCTCTCCCCGTGGTCTGGCCACTGTCGGCCGACTCTTCTATTCTAAGTCTCCCTCTGATTAACGTCTGTTATTAGCTCTAATGAGCTGCTTAGTGATTGCCTGAGCACAGCTGCTGACATCCAGCAGGAACACTGTCTTTTCTACTTTGTTCCTTATCTGCTTTTACTTTCTCTAATTTCTCCTGCTTTAATCATTGGCTGAGATTATTGACTCGGTGCAGGCATTATTTTCCCCCAGACAGTTTGAGATTTGTTCTTCAATTTTCTTGGACGCTGTCTCTCTTTGCTTCTCCGTTGGCTTGAGCATTGCCTCGGTATCCACTCGTCTATTTGGTTTAGAGCACAATCACCATGTTTCAGGGGTTAAGTAATAGCATTTGGACGAGCAGAAATTGAATCAGCGGTGTGGGTTTGACCCACCGTCTCCAACTTTCTCTGGATAAATGTCCCGTTTTTATTCCTCTGAAATGTCTTCTTTTCTTTCAGATATATGATGGCTGCCACTTTACCCTCATTTCACACTTCTGTCCCCTTAAAGAGGTTAGGAACACTATCCTTGCATATCTACTTTAATGCACGTTTAGCATTGAGGTAGGGCCCATATAACTTGACTGCCTCTCTCATACACAACAGCGACCTTGTTTATGAGGAGATAGATTGTATTCATCACATGTCTGGTTATTTGTTGTCCATCACACAGCAGCCCCAGCTCCCTGTAGCCCTCTCAAAGGACTCATAGATGGATGGAGTAGTTTAGGTAGCACACCCAGATATCCAATGCCTAACAGCATTTTTCAAAATGCAGAAAAAATTCTCTTTTAGGTTCTTTTTCTATTCAGATGTGTTGCAAATTTATTCTAAATTTGTGAAAAATCTGCAAAAGAAATGCAAATTAATTGACTTTTTTTTTTTTGGCTACCACCAAACTAATGCAAATTTTGGGCCTAATTCTTCCAGTTGGAAACTACAGAAGGAAAGGACACAGGATGACATGATTAAGGATGCCAGTCAAACTTTGAACATTGGAAAACTGTCGAAAACAAAATAGAAATATGGCATTTCTGTTGAATTAATGTATTATTATGGGGAGGGTTGTAGTCTCATCGCTCTACACAGTCTGTGCCTCTGTCTTTGAAACCACATGGTTACATTTTCCCATGTTGGTCTGTATGTTTGGTTGTAGCAACATTACAGAAATACTTTTGAACAGATCTCAGTTATTATTATTTTTGGAGAGATAGTTTTACCCAAGGAATAAAAGCGCTCTCAGAGTGAACACCTTGTATTAAGATAGTGTTACAATTTTACCACAAGAGGGCAACAGTGTTCAGTCTGTAACATCACTGTAGTTGATTTATACCTTGGCAGAGGTTTGTGCTTTCTGATTTGAAGTGGTCCATTTTTTTAAAAGTTATTTTTATTAATTGATCAACCTTTTCACCTTGTCCAGGTGTAAATGTTTTTTGCTTCTAACCACAGACTGTAGAAATAGATGAAGCAAGCGCGACATCACCCGTTGGTTTGTGGATTGTGTTTTGAAAGCAGGAGTTTTATATTTAAACGTTGCCATGTTGGTTGTTTGGAGGCAGAAGTGACCATATTTGGATATGAAGGGAGGAGTGAGGAGGCAGACCTGACCTTTGAACCTGAGGACACTGCCCAATATGTGTGGGACTGGAGTTCAGAGCTGCTCTCATTGGAGTCCAGACCTGTGGATCAAGCTAACCACGCCCATAAATATTCAATTTTTTGAAAAAGAATGAACTTCAGTTGATGACAACAGATGGACATATGGAAAAAATGTCTTGACTGACACTTTCATGATTGAAAATGACAATTTTTGAATTGAACTCAATGGAGTTTGTTGGAACCAGCATCTAGTGGCGATTGGGAGTATTGCACTTTTTTGCACTTCTACATTGGCCTCATTTTGGAGGCCCACTTGCTTGGTCCATTTGTTTATACAGTCTGTGGTTCGAACTTACAGATTGGTCAAAATAAGATAACACTTTGTATTTTTTTTTTGTTAAAACAAAACAACCGTTATAATATTACATTTGATTAAAACTATAGCTAAAATTTCTAAGTGAGGTTCACTGTTCAGCAGCAAGTTTTGATATAAACTCCTACATGGCCAGATGGTTACGAGCGAAACCCTTCAAAGTATGCTAAGTAAACAAAAGCTACCAGAGATTTCAGATATTTAGGATCTATTATACTTTTTAAAAAACAGATTTAACAACTTTTTTATAATAAGGACAAAAAAGAGGTGAGATTTCCTGAATATACTTAGCACTTTTTACAAAATGTGCTGTTTGTATTATGAGTAATATCTGTGAGAGTGTAATTGATTCAGCTTCACCCTGTTTCCTGCCTCAATTATAATGAAAAACACCATGTTTGTGTTGATGATAGTGTTTGGTCTTTGTGCGGTTTAGCTTCCTCGAATCAAAAACAGGACAGAAATGTGATAATTGTTTTCTGTCATACAAGAAATACTTAGCGGGTGGAGACGGGAAGTCTAATCCCTGAAATGTGACACGGTGTTAAATGAAGAATATCCTGGAATTGCTCATTGCGCCGTGCGGTGACCGTTTGCCAACACAATGCGCCACATTTGTTGTTTTTAATTGCTTGTTGTGAAAATGACATGTTTTTGGCCCACGGTGTGGAAATGACCAACGCAATCGAAGTATTGTCATCGCTCAACAATAGGATACATACAGCTGAAAATCAATAGCTGTGCTTTCATCTGCATCCGGCCTGATCTTATTCCCCCCCCCACCCGCCTCCATATTACCACAGATTCTCTCCTCGCTCCAGATAAAAAGCAATAGAGCTCCTAAATGATCCAGAGAAATAGTTCTGTCAAAAAATGATTTATCTTCTGTGAATAATCGTAGGGGTTATTGAATATTTTTAGATTAACTTAATTACTTGACTATAAAAAGCCATAAATTGAAGCCCTCCTCGCCGAGAAGCTTCAGATCTCCCCAAGTCTCTATTTCTCGTGTCAGCCGTGTGATTGGGGTGGGGTGGAGGGAAGAGAACGAACGAACGAAAGAAAGAAAAAATCTGTTTTATCATTCTGTCACCAGCGAGACGCGTTCCGCTTGACCTGATGCAATTGGAGGCAATTGAAACAGTCATCTTACCGTGCTGCTGCGCTGGTGGTGGTGGTGGTGGTGTGTGGTGTTTTGGGTTGCATCATGACCATGTGCGCAGACATAGAGATTTAAGAAGAAAAACACACATTTTTACATGCACAGAAACACAATCTCTTTCGAAACACAAAGATCCTGACACTTGCGCGACATGTTTAGGTGTCTGCTTGTGTCTGCTGTCAGTCGTAATATGTCTACTTATCACTGTTGCCCTAATGTTTTTCTCTTTTTTTTTCCCCCCTCCCTCCCCTTTAACCAGGCCTGCATATTACACACACTAATGATTTAATGGACTGATCCTTCACTTACATCTGAGGAAACTTTCTCTCCGTTCCCTGAATGTGTCTCGCACATTAGGCCGGCAGATTTACTGTGCCTTGAATGGATCGGACATTTTAATGCGATTACAAAATCTTTATACGTGTTTGTAAATGGAGGCAGCCTTTTCAAAGTAGAGGAAGAAGTGATTGAATTTTTCTCTTCATCTGTACTTTTAAACTCGAGGAAGACACATAACCTGCTCCTGAACTCCATTCATTGAGTATAGAAGGGGAGGTTTGGACGAGGTGGGTCTTTATATTAATGCTGTTAAAGCGCTAATTACATCCTAATTTGTAATATAAGCACCTGATCAGAAAGGCAGAGCAGCATCTGGCCTAGTTTTTGGAAACATGTAAACAAGAAGAACACAAAGTAAATTAGCACAGAATACACAACAGTATAAAGACATGAAATCAATAATTGGTTATGTTGCTAGGAGATGCTCAGTACACACAATGAGGTGTTTCGCTGCATGTAAACACTAACTCAGTGAACGCAGGGATAGAGGGTGAAGGAAGATAATGATATCTGTGAGATACAAGTTTTTTCTGCATTTATCGGAACTTTTTATAGATTTAATACAGTTACTGATTAGTTTTTTGGGGTTTTTTTGTGCTATTTTCTTTTATTTTCTTACTGGATAAATTCATTTCCCTTCAGGGATTAAAACAAATCTGTCCAACAATTCATCACCCGCAGCCGGTATTCATAAAGTCATCCAAAAAGGCATCTTAGTGACAATTGCACCTCATTTTTGATTGATCAGTTTGTCTTTTATTCTTCAAAATATGAGGAAATACTGAAAAGAGCCAAGATTACATTTCTCTTTATGTCAAATCAACAATCCTGAGCTCAAAAATTCACATTTACAATAAAACAGAAAAGCAGGTTGAGTCAGAAAATCAAGAAAAGAATAATGAATGTCACAGCAGCAGAGGCTGTGCTGCCTTTTAGTCTCTCTCACAACCCTGTAACTTAAAAGTGTCTTTCATTAGATCCTGTGTGCCACCTAAATGACCATTTTTTAAAGCTCCATGGACCAATTTGTAACACAGGTTTTCTGTTTTTAAAAAAGAAAAAAAAACAGGGAGGATCTCAATTAAAACTGACCTGCTGACATAATCAAGGTTATTATTCCTGATTTTTTTTTTTTTGTAAAATGGGAAAAATTAAACTTATTTTCTCTGATTATTCAACTACTAAAAGCAGCAAGATTCAGGATTTAAAATGGTGCAAAACTACAGACAGATTTGCTACATTGCAAACAGTTACTGAAACCTGCCTTTGCTGTCTGAGTGAAAAAACCTTTTTCAAACCTCTTGTCGTGTTCTCACCCTGGCTGTGAATGTAACACAGCTGCATCCTTCCACTGCAGCTTTATGATTTGTGTTATTGATCGCCGGTGCCCTCTTCCCCCTTATGTATGTGTTATCGCTGTGGTATTAGACCACAGTGGAGAAAAACACAAACAAACAAACAAACCTCATCTGAGCTTAACGTTGGATCTATCTGGTAATCGCCATGGTTACACGACTGTGGAACGTGTCACTGGATGTTGACTCACTTTTCCACACACGTCCGCAAACACCCCAAAGGCCAGCGTGTGGTGTTTGTAGTTTGTGTAGAGATATTGGCAGCAGTAGCAAACTGTTAATGGGATGCAGTGGCCTTATTCAACATTTAAACACTTTAAGCTTCCTCATACAAGACACCATGTTACCTCGGGGCCAGCAGATCATTATATGTCTGCACATAGGCAGATATGGTATTAATAGCTGTATTCCATTTGATGTCAAGGACTCACATTATCTTGCCAACAGCTTTGGGGGCCCGCTGCTTGATGTATGGACACACGGCTTACAGAGCAGATAGTGGGAGATGAGAACATTGTTAGAGCGATCGTGTAGATTTTATGGCCTGAAGCGTTCCTTATCGTTGGTGAGGCTGAAGTTCAGCACTATCAGTGAGTGAGCTGGGTGGTGAAAAACAGGGGAACTTCTAAGAAATATGAAATGAAGACAGTGGACGACTTCCCATTCACTCTAGATAATGTAACAATATTATTAATAAACTTCATTTGTTTGACACTTTATATACTTTTATACTGTGCTTTAGAAGAAAAAGAAAAAAAAAAGTAGAGTAAAAATTAAATTACCGTATTTTCTGGACTATTGAGCGCACCTGTCTATAAGTCGCTATTGAATTTATTCGAACAGTTTCATGTGGTCCACTTTGACCGGGTCTGATGTGACGAGGCTAAATGTATCGGCGGCACGGAGCTTGCTAGCTTGTAAAAAGCTAACGAGCTTTGTGCCGCCGATACTGAGCCACACCGGTGTTTAAGCCACAGGGTTCAAAGCATCGGAAAAAAGTAGCGGCTTATAGTCTGGAAAATACGGTAGATATTTTTCATTCCAGGTCGACTGAATGGACCATAATGGAAAAGCTGAACACTGAAGAAAAACTCCACGTCCTTTCTGTAGATCTTTTATACAACACGTTTCATACTGTCTTTAGTTTACACTTCAAACCAATCAACAGTTTTTATTGAGAAGAGACTTTAAGATGACAAGTCTTCAGCTACCTTCATGCAGTATCAGTAATAATATTACTGCCCACACTACTCCCTTATCAGAGGTTTGTCTGTAAATTTCTATCCAACAGCACGGCATTTCAAATGTTAACTAATAATAGATGTGCTAATTAAAGCAATTTATGCATGTTTTGGGCTCTTCAGTGAGAAGCGCTCTGGTGGGAAACGGTTCTTTATGCTGCAAGCTTCACATAGTAGGCTTTGAACCCTGTCAGTAATGACAGGCAGAGACAGGAGACAAATGAAGGAGAAAGATGAGAGGGGATTGAGGGAAATGGCAAAGGGATAATGTGCAGTACGGATGCGTTCTCTCACAATACTGAGCCAGTCCTCCTTGTTTTCTTTAGCTAATCTTAGGTTTAACAGTCAGAGCTGGACTAATTGATGATGTGTGTGAGAATGCATCTATTTTCCATGTACATCTGAGCGTGAGCGTGAAAAGACTGCGAAAGATCTATCAAGAAGCGCATTGATTGTATTGATTATTAAGCGCCTGAGTGGAGAGGAGATGATTCGCAGCGGTAACCTCAAGAAACGTCTCAGAGGTCATTTTTCCTGTGACCTTTAAAGCTGTCCTTTCAAAATATTAATTCTGGCAATTACTTTCAAACCCAAACCCTGGAGGAATACAGCTTCACTTTTAAAAGGTACTGCAACCACTGCAGCACTTCAGTCATTACTGGCACGGATGGACAAGTTAAAAGGTCACATTTTGTTTCAGAGAAGCAGTTTGTCTGAAATAAAATCAGCTTCCATTAGCCCATCGTGATTATCAGAGGATAAAAGTATTTGCATATTAATCACACGCTTCGGGTGCAAAATGTCACAGTTACTTATGAAACCTCTAAACTGTGGAGAGCAGATTTATTTACAGAAGTAATTATCTCGAGTGCCTCTCCACAAAGACTTAGCTGGACACTGACCTCAGAACAGGAAACTAAGGCCGAAAGAGTACAAACAAAAAACCACCAGCCCACGGGAATTTTCTGAGCATAGAGGTTGTCCACATGAGCTCAACTATTGCTTCACTCTTTAGGGTTGTGTTGACAGTTATTTTTTGAAGAGCTGAAAGCAGCACGCTGGGTTGAAAAAGCCTAAAATGTAAAAAAAAAACAACCTGTAAACAAGTGATTTCATAAAACCATGTCAGGTCCATATTAGGCTGATTCACTGTGTCGTTTTCACTTCACAGTTTTATGATCTGATGTGTAACACAGTACACACACAAGCACTTTTTAATCAGCCTAATTAAAACATACTTTATGACAGAATAAATTGGTTAGTACAAATTGTATCCGGGTGATTTAATGCCTTAATTAGATGGTGGTAGCCATAAAAGTTGAGGTTTAATAATTTAAGTTTATTCTTAGCTTCATGCTTTTAATAAAACCAGGTTGAGTTAATTACATTATATTATTTGTGTCAATTCATGCTTGAGTTGGGGTTGCGCCAGATGAAGACACTACTGACTGAACTAATGAGTATTAGCTTTAGGTCCTTTCTACTGAAATCAGTGGGAAAAGGCTGAATGATGAGGTAGAGGTGTGGCAGGATCCTCCAGGCCAGGAAGATGCTACCGGTCAGTAATCGATCCCAAACAAAATGAGGAGTTGTATGTGTCTTAGACTGTGTGTGCACGTATGCATGTGTATGCGCCTGTGTGTTGGTGTGATGACCTGTGAACTCTTGGCCCACAGGCACTTGTCAAAGTCAATAACCATTCTCTCTTTCTCATCCCTTTGGTTTGCAACCACACTCAGCCTCACTGCACCAAAAGGAAACCAGTGAGTAAACAAGGGGAAGCAATCATGGATCACAGCTTTCAGCAGACACAATCACATCCGAGCACACATTAGAAACAAGCTTACGCTAACTCCATTACATATGCATTTATGCACATTTAGGCAGGAGCAAACAATTCCAGCAGCATCTGCAGGGGTTTGAGGAAGCAGAGAGATACAGTCTTTAGTTATTCTGCTTCAACAGTTCCTGGTGGGGCTAAGTTCTCATGAGCAAACACTAGTGTCAAACAGCGTTCATATGGCATGACCTAATTTTTTACACAGTCTGACTTTGTGGATGCTTTGAATGATAATGAAAGTATCATTTGAAGGGTTCGTCTGAATCAACTCTTTCAAAATACAAAGTACCAGCAGACTGAGAGGTGGAGAACCCAGAGAGAAACAGGTCCAATGGAGGCAGAGGATGAGAGAGAAAATTACACATTGCTTAAAAATTATTCTCAAATTCAGGATATATAAGGACAGCTCAGTACATAACGCTCCCTCTGGAAAAACTAACCTAAACCCTTCAGGGCAGGACTGAAGGATTTGTTACGATACGGTGACCTGCCTTGGACTATTTGGACAATCTGGACCCATTTTAGCCTGGAATTTGTTCTTATCACTATCATCCCACTCGATTCAAGACACGTTGGTGGTGTGGGTGTGGATTTTTTTGTTTGGTTGTTTTTTTTTGTCTTTGTTTTCCCCTCTCTCATACATTCTGTATGTAAGACATTCAAAGCTGAAAAATCAGGGTGTGGCAGGACAGATGCACACACAAATAAGTAACCAGCACGTTTCTATAAAAACAAAGCAGCTTCAGTGTGTCCTCAGTCTGTGTGAATACAGAAGATCCCACGTTACAAAACATAATAAACAACATTCATAAAGATACTTTCCAGCCATCTGCTGCAGCCTATTAAATATATTATTTCTTGGGAAGAGCAGGAGGAATTTGACAATTTCATCCAACAAACAAAGGAATTCTCGCTGGTGTACAAAGATGTCCTATCAGCCTTATCATCCATAGCGAGGAAGTCCTCATTAGCAGTGGGACTCGGCTCATCACTGTCACCATCACAAAGACTACAGGGAGTCTTGTTAGCTTAGGGGACGACTCAGCAGGTCAGCCTAGACCCAATCAAGCCGTCATTACTTAAGGTCCGGCATTCTGTAACAAGTGCTCCGTGGTATTTTGAGTCACACCAGTCGACCTCTCGCAGCCGTGAGTGTCGGTCGCCGAAAACAGCATGAGTAAGTACACGTGAACTCTGACCTGTGTACGGCTAACTCCAGCAGACCAGCCAGATGTCTCAGTTAAACTGTTCCCAACGGGGCTGCTGTACACACCACTGATGGACTTAGGCTGTGTTACTCTGGTCTCTCAGCCCCTCTAGTACTTACTTTCCCACTGATAACACATGGACGAGAGGGTAAAATACGCCTCAGAGGACCCTGGTTACTTATTGCTAAAGCAATTACCTCAGTTATTACCTTAGCTAGAACTGTTAATATGATGATCCTCTACTCCTTTTTTTTTTTTTTAAACCACTGCTGTAAAATGACCACCATAACAAAGAAATAACAGGATGGGCTGTTCTTACAGTGTTTACAGACCCTCAGACAAAGCAGGTAGAAAGGCGAGCCAAGACACAAGGGATCACTCTGGGGACGCATAATTAAGATCTGTGGGATGAAAGGGAAAAGGCCATCTTGACACAAGCGTATGCCTTTAATGGCCATCATTTAGATTATTACACATCATCCAATTACCATCTGTAGATTTATTATTCAGAGACTAAACTCTCAACTGAGGGGAGCTCAGTTCCAGGTTCCTCTGTGTCATTAAGTCTGTTAACACCGGAGCTTTAAGAGCTTGATGTTTAAGGATGGACCACAGTGTAGTTTTATGCCAAAGTGAAGAAACCATACAAAAGGGGGTGTGTAAATATAACAAGGATGAAAATCATCATAAACCACCATGCTGATTGCAATTTGTTGCAGTTTGTTCAGGATCAAATCAAGGACAGGGATATAAACCTGGCAGCTACCCCAGCTATCATGTCTATACATCTCTGTAATCTACGGTACAATATGCTCTCATATAAAAGAATGAAATGTTTAATGATCAGGAAGAGCATCAAGTACTCTTAGCATGTGGGCTGGTAAGGGAGGAGTTTCATATCAGGGCTCTTCAACTGAATCGCACACTAGGTAAAGGTGCGAATGACTTTTACATCTGAGGTAATGTGAGGATTACAGAGGCAGCACATATATAACAGGACATTACTTCTTAAACCTCCCTGAGTGCTCTTGAAGCTCTCTGGATTGTGTGGTTACCTAAATTTGTCAGTTTGGATATCTGCAGACAACCAACTGGAAAATTGGTGTCATGTGCATTTTGTGCGCTCTTGATGTGGACGAGGCGAGTTTTAGTATGTTTCCCTTTTTTTCAGTCACCGCTGAAATTTAAGAAAAGAGTTGGTACAATGTTATATTATATCCACATGTTAACACTGCACAGTTGTTGTTTTAATCAAGCAAAGCCAGGGAGAACAATTTGGTTTGGAGAGTGTCGTATAAATAAAACTCATCATAATAGGTTCATTTTAAAGAATGGCGTCACACCCAAGAATAAGTGTTTAACCCGCATGTATTCTGAAGTTGGTAAAGTTATTTCAGCTGTCGCAGGAGGATAAACTTTGGAAGAAAATCTCCCCCTATGCTGTCTAGGAAAGGAAGTCCCATGGCAGATCCAGCCATCACTCAGTGTCAGACACTTATGAAAGCTCCAGTGCTGAAAACATATTGTTCTTTTTTTTCAGTCTGTGGCCACTGCTAATGTTACTGACAGCTGTCTTTGTCTTACAGAGTGAACACGACTGGCGCCAGCAGGAAATGTGGGGGACTCTTGAAATTTTGAAAAAGAAACATTTGTGATTTCCTGTGGGGAGAGGAAGAGGTGCATTCAAACATACACCCAGTGTCTACTAGTGCACAGTGATGTGGGCAAAAAAAAATAAAAAATGGCAATCTAACCAAATGTTCTCCACGTGTGCCAGTAAAAACTTTTCTTTGGGGTTGTGCACACCAGCCCCTACCTGTGATATCAGCGTGACCTCAGTTGAGATTATTTTCAAGGACAGAAATATAACACCCTATGGCTGGTAGTGCAGAATCCAAAGCTTTTCTCTCTCTTTGTCTCCAAGTCAGAATGA
The DNA here is from genome assembly GCA_900323345.1 of Pseudochromis fuscus. Classification (NCBI taxonomy): domain Eukaryota; kingdom Metazoa; phylum Chordata; class Actinopteri; family Pseudochromidae; genus Pseudochromis; species Pseudochromis fuscus. The sequence continues at coordinate 11,788 of OOFC01003898.1, read as the reverse complement.
TGATAATTTCCCCACATGCAGAAACTGAAAAACTAAATATCTAAACTAAACTGAAGTGCACATTAGTCTCTCTGCTCTGATATATGCACCCACTGAAGACAGCTGCTGATAACCTACTATATCTGCCTGTCTCCCCCCTGCACTTAATAATGTCAGTGATCTTATCTTATGCATAAAAATGGCATATTCTCCCATAAACCTGACAATATCTGATGTTTCCTTTATACATACAGTGGTGATTATGTCCCAGAGAGGTGGTTTTGAAAGTATTTCAATGGACTGCAGCAGTAGAGGATATATAGATGGGTCACTTTCAGCAATTAGGCAGCAGGCAGCGTGGGTCAGGGGCCACACACTGGTAATGTTGGCTACACAGAGGAAAGGTGACCGAAATACCCGCAGGGTGCTGAGACAGATCAGACTTTTCAATCCATCATCCCCACATCACCTCTGCTTCTGTTCAACCATTTCTCTTTACTGTTTACACGTGCATCTATTATGTGCAAACTTCCCCATCCCTAAAGCATAAAGAAAAATGTATAAGCAACTCATACCTGAACAAATCTTTAGCAATGCCAGTAGAAAGTAAATCCCTGTGAAACAGGCAGGCATCTCTGAGAGGAGGCTGGAAACAGTGTAAATCCAGTTAGAAAGGCGTTTTGTCTTTTTTTTTGTCTATCTCATCTAATTCACAACTTCCACAGCAGAGCCGATGACGGGGATCAGGGTGGAGGAGAGTTCCTGAGCTTCGCAGTAATACAGATAATAATGTTCACAACTGCTCCTCTCACTGTGAATTTCTACGTGAATCAAAGTTCAGATCAGTCGGAGACATCGTTGCGGGCAACTCGACAAGTAATCCACTCAACGCCACTTGGATTTTCTCCACTTCCCCGGCTGAACTCCTCACTTCCAAACGCTGATAACTTCACGGAATTCATCGGTGATCAGATCCGCTGTCAGTTTCCACTTGAGACGAAGATTTCCGCGGGTGAATGGAAAAGCAAAGAAGAGCAGGATCGTCCAGTTGCGACCACTTTACTGGTTTAAATGTGTAGTGTTACCCCCGGTTTGGTGGGACTGGCGCTGGTTGGATGAGGCGCCGTGCGTCTCTGCGCGCAGAGCTTGGTTTGGTTTTCCTCCCCAGTCAGAGGCTTTTCTGTTGTGCAGAGGAGATTCCTGCGAGTCAGGCACCATTTAACCGCATAAGGATACATTCACAGCGAGGAGACTCCAGTATGGCTTTGTATCAACCCTCTCTGAAGAAAATGAGGCAGCAGAAGCCTAATAAATGTCAGAAAACTATCAAAAAATACTCCAAACATCCAGTAGATTAAACACAGCAGACAACGTGTCCCACAGAAGTCAAAGCCACTTCTGGTTTAATGAATGGAAACAACCTGCAGTAGACTGTGAATTAAACGCTTTGTTTTAAGTGTCCATCATTATAAAATGTGTTAAAAAGAACCTTTTATGAAATGCAGATTCCCCAAGTAAAATATACTTTAAATATTTTAAAGCGTGTCTACAGTTAAAAGTGAACATAATATGACCTTGATGAATGATTTATACTATTTTTATCCCTCTATCAAGAGGGACGTGCTCTGTGTCCTTATTATAGGAGCAGTACACGCTCTGGTAGCACACACACCACAGACACACACACACACACACACAGAAGGAATACTGGGTTCTTAATGAGGGTGTGATGCGCCTTCATCTGCACTGGGCTGCAGCAGCATTGTGATTCTTCAAGTCAAAGACAAAAATCGATCAGGAATTCACCCTCTGACCTCTCACTACACCACTGGGAAATTAGATGCTATTCTAAAGTGCATTAGAAATGTAATGTCTGATATTATGTCCTAATATCAAGGTGAAGAAGTAATCAAATATATTCTGTCATACACCACATTAAGTTGAATTAATTGATATTAAAAATGAATTCAGTAAAGTTTATAGTTGTAGCATGTCTCCAACCTGGTGGAGAGAAGAAATGTCTTTGTTGTCTGAGGAGGTCAGCACTCCCTCTGCTGGCTGCACAGCTGCAGCACAGTTTGCTGGAAAGGAGTCAGTGTGTTCATTACATCTGCTACACTACAAATCCCAAATCACTCACTCAGCTGCTCATACACTAAACCTCTTGTTATATCCAGTAGAACAATGTGAAAGATTTGTTACACCCAGGAGAGTAACATAACCCTCATCTGTCAGTCCAGCACACCTTTTATTGACACAATGAGAAACAAATTATACACAGCTTCAACAAATGTCTATGAAATTGTCTGTACTATAAAATAATAAGTTAGGAAAAAGGAAATTGTGCCAAGACAGCTCAACATCACACTTTTATGTAAATTGAAATAAGTAATAAGTTGAAAATACCTACATAAAATAAATATTGAGAAAATTAGCCTCAATAGACTGAACTCATAAACCTAAACTTCACTTAACATAGAGAAAATATATCAACCTTAAGTAGGATGTTTGTTTCTTCACGTAAACAACATTTTACTGTCCTTTTGTCAACTCTGAACATTTGAAGGTTTCCATACACATTATTGATATTTGAGGTCAGCTTGCATTTGCCCACTCCACACTGAGTGGGTTCAGCAAGCAGGCTGCACAACACTACAAACATACCAAGTTAAGTATATGCTAAATTTCTATAAAACCTTGCATTTGAAAATCCCTCCATATATTCAGTTGGAATTAGTAACTGAAAAAAAGAGACAGTAATTATGGATTTAGGAAAAATTTAACCATCCAGACTCACTCCCTCACTCACCACAGAAGAAATATAGAAGTGATGCTTCTGGCCTTTTAAGGCACATTTAGACTAAACAAAGTTTACTCACGCAGCTCTCCCTGCCCTCTTCCCTCAAATCCTTTAATTGTCCCATTGTGGACCACTGGTGGCTCAGCTGCTCAATGCAGATGGTAAACAACCAGTAAAATATGGGAAATTACAGTCTCACCACAAGCTCTTGTCTGCTTTTATATATATATATAAAAAAAAATCCGCTCTATTTTTTCTCCCATTCAACAACACCTTCCTCTCTCCTCTCCCTTATTGCATTTCCTTCTTTTTTCCACTTCATACACCCTATTCATCATGTTTCCAACAACACAATGGCACTGGAAAATATTTGTCCAATTGTGCCATATTTCTTGCTGTTTCGCCCCATTATTCCTTTTTAATTTTTGGCCTGCACATTGCTATTGCGTTTCTCTGCCCATTTTCCCAATGGGGTCTCTGTTTGTTCACTTTTTTTTCCCATTTCTTCCCAGTAAACAGCCTCCACACTATATGACTCTCTGGCAGGACTGCTGGCTGAGACCGAATGACAGCAACAGTGCTATTGTGCTGTGGAGGACAATATGGTTTGAGTCATGTAAGAATAATTAGTCTCATTTCATTGCATTTAATGTTGGCTACCATCACAGTAAGGCTAAAGCACAAACAATAACGGGATAGAGTTTTGTTTTTTGGTTTTTTTGAAACCAGTGGAGCCCTTGCTGTATGCATGCGTGGCATCACTATAACAACAGGTGCAGTGCACATAGCTAAATGCAGACTTTGTGTATTCTGTTGTGTATTTCGCGATCCAAAGCATCGATATTTCCAAGAACAGATGGTAAAAAACGGACACAAAGACATGCACGCCTTCACGGCAGCACAGCACATGAAATGGCGAGGATTTCAAGGAAAGAGTGCCAAGCGGCGAGACCTATTTTTATTTATTTATTTCATTCCAGTGCAGCTATCCAGTTGGTCCTCAGCCAGGGAAGAAAATATCTCCAAAAAGCACAAAGCCAAATCAAAAAAAAAAAAAAAATTTATGAAAAAAGAAATAATTTGGAATCTCCTCAGAGCAACAAACTTGGCCCCGGTTTCTCATCTATTAGTCACTGTTGACTGTTTTTGTCCATGAAAAATACAGACAGGTTTAAAAAGCGGCTGCTGGAATAATTTCTCCATACCTGCATCATATTGTATGAACTTTGTGTATGGATCAGACTGCCATTAGCTGCTCCTTTCACTTTATTTTCCCATCATCCCAGCTTTTATTTTCCGCATGCTGTTTTCTCCACTTCTTCTGACAGCTCTTTGCCGTTTTTATTCCTTGTGTATGTCTCACTGTGCATCACAACAGTTGCTCAGGGTCATGCAAAGTACTGAAGCGAAATGAGAAACAGCCTCCGCCTTCACCTCTCGCAACACAGTCGGAAAAAGCTGATGCAACAGACGTGTCTTTCTGTTTTTCTCAGTCTCCCTGTAAATTGGCAAACTGGCTGCCACCCGGATGGTCTTATCAGTTGTTAAGACTTGGCCATGCTTTCAACTTTGCACAATCTCACTGTCATCATTTTTATTTTTTTTTCCCTGCTGAGCCACAAAGATTAAAAAAAAAGGCTCCTTATCGTGAGAAAGGAAAGAGACAAACCACTTTCAAGCATTAGCACCACATAAACCAGGAGAAGCACCACTTTAGTTTGAAAAAAAAAAACAACAACAACCCTGTTCACAGTGCACATTAAAGATAAAAACTAAAGCACATTATTATTATAGCTTTTCATTTATTTTTCTATTAGTATTTTGTGTTAAATTAGCTCCAGGGGTCAGGAAGACTGCGGCGTGCATGATTCAGAGTTTTGTCATCTTCAAAACCAAAACACAAAAGAGCTCTTAAATATTTAGCTTTCTTCTTGCCGAGTACATCCAAAGTCAGAGCCCTTACCGTAAAAATGTCAAAGCAAAGGGAGAAGGGATTGACCCGTGCTGGCTCTGGACACAGCACTTTCAGTCTCCAGCTGCTGAACTGGCATTAAGTGGTATTAGAGTCTTTGTCAGCAAAAGGAAACATAGCACTCTTCCTGGGAAATGGGTTCGATGTTGTATCTTTTAAAAGGACAAATACAAAATCAGCACAACTTGCAGCAGAGCTTCACTGACAGCTGGCTTTGTCCGGCTTGTTTCAGACATCTTTTTAAAAGTGCTTTACAAGAGGAAACCAAAGCAAATGTAAACCGCTTAGAAGCAGAGCCAACACTGGCGACAATGAATCCAACTACAAGAAAAAAAAGACTAAGCTATCTACATTATTTTTTTATTTATTTTTTTTAGTAAGTACCATGCAGGTACATCTTTTGTCATGGAGAAGAAGACACTACACATGAACACATTACACTGCACTTGCACAAATCACATTAAATGCATCGACTGTACCTTTGTATCCGAAGCTGTTGTCTTGCTCAGGATCAGGTTCAGATGCAGGTGGTTGGGTGATGACCTCATGACTTCCTTTGTGTTTCCCTGTATCTGTTTGTACGGGAACAACAGCAGTGGATTATTAAAAAGTACAGTCAGTATACAGACCTGATCACAAACAGTAAGCAGCATTGCAGAGTGGCTGTGAGCACCATTACTAGTTGAATATATTCCATTACTCTTGTGCATAATTACTTATTATTTTCAACAAAGTCGTTTTGTGAACTTTTTTTTAACATTGTAAATGAATATTACCTCACTATGTTTTATTCAGATGCTAATCAAGTTGAAGTTAATCAAAAGAGATATTTCCCTTGCTACTAGATAATTATATTTTGCTCTGGAAGCACATTTTAAAAGTGCCAACACTGTGAGGTGTAATCAGATTTAACTGGTGGTAAACCTCCCCAGAGCAGAGGCAAAGTTTCATTATCCTGAAACCAAAGACCACTTACTGTATGAGGTACACCTCTTACTCTCAGTTAATTTAACCAGGTTGGTCACTAAATCATGTCTAATTCACATGTTTTCAATGTAAAATCTTTGTTCACATTGTAATTATAGCCACTGAGTTAATATAAAGGAGTAAAAAGTAGAATATTTCCATCTAAAATGCAGTTACTACTAATTGCTAATTGCGCACATAATAGAGTAGCTGAAGCCTGAATTGTCCCATAGCTTTATTTTTATGTATTTATTTATTTATTTATTTATTTATTTATTTATTTATTTATTTATTATGTGTTTATGCTTTACTGTATGGTATCTATGTATGGTATCAATATGTTGTCTTTGTGACAAAATGATGGCTAACCAGGTAGTTAGAGATGTGGTGTATTTGCTTTTGTTGTCATTTTGGGTGGAGC
>OOFC01003895.1:0-10075 GCA_900323345.1 Pseudochromis fuscus | reverse complement strand
ATTGCTACGAGGAGGGGATGAACAGATAGTGTGCTGCGCAATGCTATAGGCTGTACGTATACGTCACTCAAAATTATGTACAGTTAGCAGTCCAATCAGAGAGAGTTTTTAACGTGGTGCGCATCAGATCGACTGTTTGAAAAGAATGAGGAGTGAAAGTAACGTTTTCGAGTGGATTTGTACGGAGAAAATGACAAAAATGGATTATATTTTTTCACTTTTTTTTCTCTGCAACACTTCCTGTTTACTTTTCCGAAGCTGGAGGGACGTATGTAAATCGTAGAAAGGTAAGAGTGGTCTTGTTTTAAAGAGGAGGCTTTCCTCATGCGGTTTGATGTATAATATGTGGTGTAGAGTTAAATTACGGCTTTTCCAGCTCTTTTGAATGTCGCGGTCGCTCGTGCTCCCAGCAGGTGGTCAGTTTCGTATAAAATGTTTAAAGCTGTTAAAATCAGTTAAAACATTTGTTGGAATATTGAACCACAACTGTTTAGTCACAGTCCAGCCTCCTGTAGCAGAATCAGAAAAAGAACTGTTGTTTCATCTGGTGGTGAAGTTATAGGCTTGAGATCAGAGGGATGCTCTGAAATTTTGCGTCTGCCCGCACCGGTGCGGGTGCTCGGGTGGAAGTGGTTAAGGCATGTTTAGTTAGAACTGCTCTTCAATCAGAGCAGTGTTGAATTAACGTCTCATACACATTGGGCAGTGTCCTAAGGTTCAAGGGTCAGACCTCCCTCCTCACTCCTCCCTTCAAATCCAAATATGGTCACTTCAGGCTCCAATAAACTAGCATGACCATGTTCAAATACCTAAGTCCTGGTTTCAAAATGAGAGTCCACAAACTAACAGGTGACATCACATGAGCTTTGTCCATTCTATAAATTATCTATGTTCTGTTCCAATAAGCTAGTCATGCTAGCCACTCTGTGAGAATGTCCTTAATGCTAACATGAGCATGTTAACCTTCCAACATCAACTTAAAGTAGCGTGAAAACATGCTACCATTTGCTAAAGAGCACAAGACCTGAAGTAGTTTTGCTAAGACTAACTCATAAACCAAAGTTTAAGAATCAGATAACTCATAAATAATGATTATTTTGGGATGTTATTTCATTTCATCCTCTAGACACAAATGTGAGTTCTGGTTAAGAGATAGTAATGAACTCTAGGCCAAGAATGGCCACTTGTGTTAGCTGCCTTAGATTAGCATGCTAACATTTAGTGCTAACCACAACAGCTCAGGCCGATGTAAACACAGAACTGGAATGGCCATTTTGCCAACTGCATTAGGAATCCCAGTCCAGGGCCTACTGTTGACTGAGCCTTCACATATTAATCCACACACACTTTGTTGTTTATGTGTGTGAGGCTCTGGATTAAAGAATTCATTAGCTTCTGTCTTTGGAAAGCTCCATCTCCTCAACAGAGATCTAAATTGCTAAGTTAGCATGAGCCATAAAGCCACAGGAGCCACATGAATAGGAAATATACAAGGGACCACCAAGTTATTTCTAATTAATCCTACGGGGAACATGACTACCTGTACCAAATATCACATCAATCCGTCAATTCACTGAAGCTTGAACTGCAAAGAGATGGACGCATGTCACACAAAACCAAAAATATCCAACTCACAGTCACATGAGAGCAAAAGTGAGGGCATCAGAGAAGTCGCTAAGTCGCTGTCAGTGGCACTGTCAGGTGTTGGTTCTGTGTGTTTGATATATGAAACTGTCAGAAGACAATGGAAAGAAGTTTTAATCTCACAACAACAATTAGAAAAAGGAAGAATGATGCACACTGTGTGACAAGACCAAAACGATGAAAAGGCTTCAGTTGCCAACATAATGAATTGCATTGTCTGCCATAACTGTATAGACATGCAGTGTATTCATTCAGTTTAAGCTGTAAAGATTCAGTAAAGTCATTAGCTCGTAGACGGTGATTTATTGCTTGATATTTCACTTCCAGAAACTTTCACAAAACACTGAACAGCTGCATTTCAGTCCCTGAGCATCTGGTCAATTTTACATCCAAAGTAGTAGGAAAATGGAGCCAAATAATTAAAAGAACAACATTGGTTTTGTCCAAAGCAAATACCAGTACATTGTCAACATTTACAAAATTCAAGAGAAGGGGATTTATAATTTATAGTTGTTTTAATTATGTAGTTAATCTTGTTTCTTGTTTCAAAAAATAATTTGTGAAACAGTAAATCTTTTCATTTGTTGTGATATATATATTTAAAAAAAAAAAAAAAACAGCTCTTATTGTGTTGAGACCCCCAAATTATTTGTCATCTCAAGAAAAGAAGCATCTGTGTGTAAGAGCAACAACTCGTGTTTAATTTTAGAAAAGTATTATTAGTAGTAATCTGTACATAAAATAAATGTAGGCAGGTACTCTCCAAACATTTTTTTACAGTGTGTTCAGATTTGCCCTCTCCATTGAAAGTCCACTGATATCTCAGTGATAATATTGGGCTCACACATAACTTAAACAAAACATACATCTGTGGGAAAGAAAAAAAGTCCACTAGAATTCAGTCTTGCAAGAAAACAGAATACAGAAAAAGCCTTCAGTACCAAGGCTTTCCCATTGCTATTCTCAGCCCTGCAAGCATCACTATTACCACTCCAGAACACTACGAGCACACTGGCTAGCTACTGTAGTGCCATACATAATACATCAGCCTGACTTTGAAGGGCTTTTCTCTGAAGAAATGACATCACTGAAGAAATCACTTATGGAAAGCAGCATCAAAGAGATGGAGGCGCCCTCGGCTTCTGCCTCGGACCGTGGCTAAAGCTTGAGTCTGGGCTCGAGAGTGGCGGCATCAAACAGCCGAGACAATGGTCCATAATGCAAGTCAGGACACTGACATGTCAGGAAGCAAAGACCTGTTGGAAACCATTTAAATTTCATTTTTAAGCTGCAATTGTAAAGTGGCCTGGAAAGTTTCTGAGAGATAAGAGTTCTTGCTGCTTTACTAATAGGGCTCATAGTGGCTATGCATCATGAATCAAAGTCTCCCTCCAGTTCTGGGTTACGTTTATTTCATGTTTGATGCTTTTTTGCTCTGAAAGTACTGTCATGTTATGCAATCCGAGGTCACTGCAATTTAAATCACCGTAGATCAAAAACAGCAAAGCAGATGATGAGTGTTCCCCAAACATCCATCCATGCTTTCACAGGTGCCCTCATGACCCCCATTAATTTAGCATTAGCAGCAGTTAGCTGTGGTTATTTTCATTGCCTGTCAGGCCACTACACTACAATACTCTCTTTTGATTCTTGCTCACAAGTCTTCATCCAAACATAACATAAATGGACTGATTCTCTCTAAGCTGCGTGCCCACTTCCACTTGGCCTCTTTTTGTCATTATCTCCAGCAGAACAGGATATGCTGTTGCATTTGCAGCAGCTCTGATACAGATTTGCAGTTTGTACAAAACAGTGCCGAGCCACTGATGGGTTTCAATTGCCACAAAGCGACAACATAAAGCTGCAATTGGCGTCCCGCTCCCTTGAGCATCTGTTTAGCTCTGCAAGTTAAGAAAGAAAAAGTGGATACAGAGGCTGATTTAGCCACCTCTCACTACAGAAATGACTCGTCTGTGTTGGCACTTGGGCTGGGCCTGTCCGAAGACATCACAGGGACATATGCACTTTCTGAAACAATTCTTCTTTTTCCTCTTTAGCGAATGAAAAAATGATGCCAGTTCTGCCCTGGAGTGTATGTGGTGTGGCCGCTTTCTCTATCTTTCTCTTTCTCTCTTGCGGTGCTATAAATAGTGGAGACTGCTGCTGTCTCTCATATTTCATGTGTCACTGGCTCCCACAGTCACTACTGAAGTATGTTCACCACGCATAAAGCCTCATCTTGCCTTCTTCTGCACTTGTTTCTACTTCTTCATTCTCCTCTTTCTGCTGTCTAACAGTCTCTCCTCCTCGCTCCTCTTCTTCTCCATGCTTCATCCTCAGAGACAAGGCCTGAGTCACATGTTTCAAGGAGCAACAGAAGAGATGCCCTTATGTAAGAATAAGAAGAAAGAAACTGTATTAACCCCCACAGGGAAATTAATGCTTGTTAAGTCATATCAAGCAGACAAAAAAATAACACAAACACTGACCATATACTTTCTCTTTAATTTGAATATTAAAAACAATCAAATGCTAATTCAGTGAAGAGCAGCCCTGGCATGAAGCCAAGTGCTCCAATCAGAGATATACTGCGCCTATTTAACCACCTGTCAAATTATCTTCTGAATTCTAGCTTAACTTGTTTTCAGCTCTGCTAAAACATTGTACTTAACAAACAATGGTTGGATCAACAGTCTTGCTAGAGCTGCCAAATGTTCTTTTTACAGCAAAAACAGGAGATACCACACAAGGTGAATGGAATCAACACTATCAACAGTTTTCCGGGGTAGTAATGTACAGCTCATGGAGACAATTAACAAGGCCACTCAAAAACATTTCGTGCCTGATCGCTGCAATCTGTGTCAAGAAATCTGAGTCATAGCTTAAACCTGAACTCACAGAAATGATTCACATATTTTTAGATTGAGTGTGGCTTACTAGGACATTACTATCTCTGATAAATACACATCCATCAGTCTGCTCAGAAATCACAGGAAAGAGACACCCCTCATAAACATTATGATTACTGAGCTTTTTCTTTTTCTGCTATCCAAGTGATACATCAAATCCAACAAAGATAATTCAGACACTGTAAATAGTTAATTCTGTGTAAGTATTATCACAAAATGTACACAAACTGGCTGTAGACTGAACAGGGTGTAAGCCACAGCATAACTCGCTGAATCCCTACATCCCGACCTCAAATTAGAAATTGTGCTTCTTTTGGTTGTTGGCGTTCTGAACGCCAATAATCTGAAACATGCTACATCAAATATTAGTGTGTCAACAAAATACTAATAAGCTCTAACAGAATCTATTAACTGTCCATTTTCATCTATCCAGCTGTTATGACTATGTAATGATCAAAACTGGCAGGATGTAGTTTAGCTTAGCAGTGAACTCCATAGGTTATGTATTCCCATGAGAAATACCATGTTGTTGTCAATCCACAATTGCTGTACAAAAAGTCCTCCAACCTGAATAACCAGCATCCATAACTGCACCACAGGTATTTTCCATGCCAACAACTTGGGGGCTGTTTCACATAAGCCAGGATTTTTCAGTTACCCTGGCTGAATTAAGCCCTGTGTTGAGGCCAACTCTTTGTCGCAGCTATAGCCTTAGTAGTCCATTTCATTTATTGTATGGTCAAATAGGAGGAAGCAAGCCACGTGGTGGTGGTATGTCATATACATAGGCCTGTCATGATAACAAATTTTGCTGGATGATAAATTGCCCCAGAAATTATTGCAATAAATAATATTGCAGTTTTGATACCATTTTCCAATTAATGTAATCATAATAATAATGGTATAATAATTCAAGTTGTGGAATTGCTGTTTGTGACACGTATGTTTTCCCTGCCAATTCATACTGCCGGTCAAATGTTTGTAACATTTGTTGAAATGCCGGCTTTTTAAAGGGCTGCATCTCTTTACTGGTGTAGTGAACTACACCATCTGTGAGTGCACACCATTTGGCACTGTCACCTTTATATTTTGTTTGCTTCATAAACACCCCAGTGATGATGGACTGTCAGGAACACGTTGACGGCCCCTCTGCCTCTTTGGTTGACGTTTTTTTTCCCACACGTCAGCTGTTGCTTTCACATTAGAAACCAATTCCATTGTTAGTTATTCTTCCTGATCTCTCCCTCTACTCCTCACGGGGCTCTCATGCTGCACTAAGGTACGAGCAGGTACTAAAATGTTTTTGGTCGGAATCGTCACTGCGTCATTGTGTCATCACTGCACGGCACGGAAACATTTGTACCCACAAGCCGACAGTCTGCACGTTTATAGCCAGAATAACAAGTTTCTACTATGTGGGGAAAAACACTAAATAGATCAGTTTAATGCACAATAACAGTGCTTTAGTGCAAATTTAAAAGTTTATTTAAAAACGTCGGTTGAAAAAAACCTGAGCTCTGAGCGCCCGGTCGGTTGAACAGCTGACGGAGGTTATGATAAGAGCTCATATCTCCGAACACATCGGAGCATGTTTTTAACCAGGCTCTAACTTGATGAATTAACAAAACAACAGTAGACTTCTGCAGATTACTTCATCAACTTTCTCCTCCTTCACCTGATGACCGGCTACACGGAAGAGGGACTGTTTTCTGGAATGGAAACGCCTCGGTTGCATTTAGTGGCTAGTGGAAAACCGCCATCTGTCGTGCGCCAGGTGCCCCCACTCCCCACACAGAGACAGAGTGACTGACAGGAGGGTTCACTCCTCATTATGCTAAAGAACTGAGAGGAGTCAGTCGAGACGGATGCAGCGAAGTTAACTCATTGTCCAGTGTTTTTGGTCAATGAAAAAATATCGAGCCCGTCAAACTTACCGAGCTCATTTTTAATTATCGTGCAATTAATTGATTCATTGATTATTGCAACAGGCCTACATACACACTCCTAGTCAAAATTTTAAGACGAATTAAAAAATATCAGGAATTTACATTTTGCACTGTTGGATCTTAAGAAGGTTCAAGTAGTGCTTCAAATGCAAAAAGAAATGGGAGTGGGACCAGAAAAAAATTTGAGTAAGCAATTTATTACAAACAACCATTAAACTGAAATAGGCTGTTCATGAGCTGATCATACATATTCCTTATTTACATATTATACACTTTATTCCTGCTCAATCTGAATTAATAGCTGTTCATAAGGTGTAACATCAATTACATTTAATCATCTGTAAATCTATGAAGTTCAGTTGAACACCATGAACATGTGTTCAGCAGGATCACTTATACCTGGTTTGACATAGTTGGAAACTGACCAAGTCAGGATGAGCTGATGAGGCTCGGTCAAGCTCTTTCCCCTCATTTGTGTTTTCTTAATTGTACTTTTCTGAGACAGGCCTCTGGATTTTGGTTAAGAAACAGAGACTTTCAGTTTGAAATGGAAAATAAACTGTTTCTTGTTTAAATTGTTGTCAACCCATCCATTCACCCTAACCTCCTCCTTGAGAGAACTTTGGAACTCTAAAACAACATTAACTACTTCCTTGTTTTCTTGCATCATGGCTCTTGCCCACTAAAGTTTGCCATGAAATGCAACTATGAGCAGCAATAAACTGCTTCTACAAATGACCTGTGGGACAGTGACGTGCAGTGAGCACTCGGGTTGGGTAGGCAGGGCATTGCAAATCGAGACCACCAATGTTGACACCAATGACAATTTCATATGTTTCAGCTGGCAAGTGTTAATCTAACAAAATCAAAATCGTAAAACAACATTAAAGAAACTTAAACCATTTTTCAATAACAGCCATACTCTCCCAACAAGATATATTTCATGACACGGCAGCGTAGCCGTCTTTGTGTTGGAAACATAGAAACACTTAGAAAATGACAACAACAACTGGATGGCGGAGCATCCCAAATTCATGTAACAGCCAAAACCTTTACAACAACATGCTTATGCCCGTATTCAAAATGTGCAGCACCTCTTCCTCTTAATTCATGCCATTTACACGGTTATCCTGACACCAGCTAATAATAGAAATTTCAGATTCATAAAACACCATATTTACATATCACACCATATTGTGCATAACCACCGCTGTAATCACACAACAGAAGGAGGGAAAGTACGAACTATTGTCTGACCTTTCCTTTGCTGAAGCTCTGGTAGCTCAGGTGTTGGTCTCCCATCTCTTAAAAGCTGTCGTTTTTCCTCAAAAGAAAGTTGTGAAAACTTCTTTATTGTCTCAAGCGCTGTCATCTCGCCTGTTATACCGCCAACTAGCTAGAGAGTGTAGCAGCGCTGTATCAATTCAAGAATGCACTGTGAACGTACGTATAGCATTTAGCATAGCACGGTTATGTCCAAAGGCAGCGTCGCGAGCTGCCTTTTTACGTAAATGATTTTCATACTGTGGAACTGGCTGCGCATGCGCAAACACATAAAAACGCTGATATGAGGGGAAAGGCAGAGCAACAGTCTGCCTTCGGGAGAGGGTGTGGCTTTAACCGCAATACAGCGCAGGAGTGAGTGACTTGTGCAGCCTCTCTGCCATACCAAGAGATGGCGGTGTTGAGTCATTTGGGCGATGAAAAGCAGAAACTGCGGACACTATCAAACCTATAGGTACCGTATGCTATCGGAATTTGAAAAATAAATTATAATTGTATTGTAATTAAAACAAATAATCAAAGTGAATACTTTATTCATTCAATTCAGCCTTGGGTAGGCACTGCCTACCCTGCCTACCCTGACTGCACGTCACTGCTGTGGGATCATTTTTTAATGGGAGGACAGTTTCTTTCAGTAACATTACATTACATATTACTTTTAAAATGGAGGCTGTTTTAATGGAGGCATGGGGAAACATGGGGGACCAATAGGAAGTGCAAATGTTTCCAGATTGAAAGAAAAAGAGAGATATTGAATCAGAAACAGCCCATCAGTGAGCCGAAGAAGACGTACAAATAATGAGAAGCCAGAAAAACTGTTAGGCTCCAAGTTGCAAATGTGTCATGATGAATTCCTTCTCTGGTAAATGTTTTTAAAGGCAATGTAATCTAAATAACAAGATCACTGTTGTAAGTGGAGCAGAGGGCATCCACAGCCACTGACTGAGACAGTCACACGTGCAGCCAGACTGTATTTACAGGAAATGTTTGCATCACTCCTTATGGAAATATTGAGATGCATGACAATCAGATGTAAGAAATATTCTTTTCAGAGACATGAACTGATGCATATGCAACCCTACAGTTTAACAAGAAGATCAAACACTCCAGACAGGCATACATCCAGTTTATCATTGATTAATTAAGCTGGAAACAGCGTTAACTGTAACACAGTGTTTTTGCACTGCAACAAATCAATGGGATTCATTAATTTAGCCTGAAGGCTAAGATAAGTAAGGACACACTGTTACATTACTACAGCAGCTGAGGGGCGCAAATAAGGAATTCCCAGCCTTAACTGGCATACGGGAGCACATGGAGTGCAGTATGTTAGCCAGCTGAGTGAAAATCTCTGAGGGATTTGACCCTTAGCCAATAAACTGCAAAGTGTTTTCATCTCTCAGTCAGACACAATGCTTAGTCATCAGTGAGACACTCAGCTCAACCTGACAAATCCTTATTAGTCAAACTTAAAAGGGAGAAAGAGAAAAGAAAATATTTCTCTGAAGTTGAGTTCAGCAGCGCATTCTGTGTTCGGGTGTTTTTAAAGAGGCAGAATGTGACATTTTTAATCAGCAGCTGCCAAATGCTCGATCCATTTCTGCCTGACTGTGTCTGTTGATAAAACACCAGAAAAAGTCCCACATAGCTGATAGGGTGTGTCCAACGGCTGATCCACACCAGTTCTAAAAAGCTCCTCTCATTTCATTTCCATCTTTTTCCCAAGTGTTAAAGTTTTCTTTCTGACATCAAAGCTGTTTAAAATACCTAAATCTTTGCTCTGTCCCAGATGCATTGATGAAAAAAAACCAAAAACAACCCACTTCTGTATTTTAATGAAATGCACAAGGACTGTTTCGAATCCTGTCATGTAAAAAAAATGTGAAGATGACTGAACACCATGGGTACAGATCTATATGTTAATTTAGTAAAGGGTGGGGTACGAAGATGGGGCCCCTGGTCATTGACAGCACTCCTTACAGCTAATCCTAAATCCAGACCAGTGCACCAGCAGTGTGGGTGTGGCCTTATGAGCCGGGGGTAGTTTTACAAGCAGTGACTGGAAATTACAATCCTCATTATTTTCTGTTTAAATATCCCATAATAAGACCTTTTCGGGTAATTACCTCTGTTTTCTTTTTTTTTTTGGAAATTCAAGTTTTTATTGAACTTTTCTCAGGCTGGTACATGGCAAACTTAAAACATTTGTCCATACAGGAACAGATAGCATACTGTTAACAGATTAGACATCTTTTGGGTTTATAATCTTACAAACAAACAAACAATAAAACA
>OOFC01003880.1:25425-58886 GCA_900323345.1 Pseudochromis fuscus | reverse complement strand
AAATCACTGGTCTCTCTTTGCTTATTCTCTTAATTAGGCTGACTTAAACTTTGATGGTTTAGGACAGCTTTTTATTTAGACAGTTCTTGTGAGCGAGGAGAGAGGATTCATCACCTCACTTCTTTAATTAAATGAGGGAAATAATTTAGAAGAACAACATGTAAAGTCACTGTATCAAAACAATTTACTGTTTTTGGTATCTGTGCCAAAGTCACTGGCGCTAGTGTCCGGCTCTGATGGGAACTAAAGAAACAACAGAGAGGATTTTATATGAAACAACAACAATTTGTCATTTGCTAAACCTACTGTATGTGAACATAACTAATTAAAAATGATGTTAACTGCCATTTAATTTAGGTTTTCACCTTGATTGTAAGTTAACAAGTAAATTAAAATACATGGGTAAAGATGTTTTTAATCGATATTTTATCTTTTTATAGAAATGTTTATCACTATTAATGATAGTAGTAGACAGCTCTATACTCTTTGTGTACTCCAAATATTTATCTAATTAATTACACCAGTATATCAGTGCACTGGTCGCTGTTTATCAAGACTATGAAAACAAACACGCTTGAGGTCAGAAATCAAATATTATACCAAGAGATCTGACCTCAGGGCAGACGGACAATGGTCACTTCCAGCCTAATGTGCAACGTCTCCAAACACAGATGAGTGTTTGCATTTGTGTACGTTTGTGAGGCGAGAGGGAGAGAGCGAGGGGAGGAGGTCGCTCCGTGTGACCCTCGTTGATGGCCTTTTAAATCCACAAGTTGTTTGACCTCTGATCTCTTTGATTGTTGCTCTGCTCCCTCGAAGGCCTCTGGGATTTCTCATAAAGACACCTGTGAAATCCTGCTGGTTAGTTTTTACGCTGACACACCCTCCGGATTAAAAACCATTGATTCATATTGGAATGTGCAGTGAGCGGTTGAGGATGTACTCAGATATTTATCTTAAGTTACTGCAGTTACAATTCCTACATTCATAATATACAGCAAGCAAAAGTACAGATGTATGAGCTGCTTAAGGTATCAAATTATCTAGGTTCCTATGCTATTGCTAAATACTACATGACAGGAATAAAATACAGGATAAAATACTGTATCTTTACAGATTACAGATGTCTAAATCTTTTTTTTTTTTTAATTGCAGTTTTCAAGACATCTGAGCTCATTTTGCTTCTCGACATGAGAGCGGTTTTATGACAGTTAAGACTATAAAAAATAGGAAATATTGGAAAAAGGCCTCCCAGTTCATTTCTAAACTCCACAGCGGTGGCTGGGGTCAAAGCTGGAGAAAGGGGTTGCTGACCTGCTGGTTTGCTGAGTTTAACCTCTTGGCCTCCTTTTTGATGAGAGCTCAGAGGTCGCGACTCAGTCAGGAGGGGGCGAGGAGAAGTCTTCCCCGGACGACGAAGTGTGTCACTGGTCCCCGGTGGACCGTGGAAATCCACTAACACACGTGTGCCCACACAGATCTGAAGTTAACAGCTAATTTTTTATAATATATGCAGATATGCATGAACTGGTGCAAAAACAATACAAACTGAACCCACAGGTTTCAAAAGAATCTCTTGACTTCTCCTTTAGGCTGCGTTATTGTTAAAGACCACGCATGGGAGTGCTCAGGGGAACCTCTCCGCACAAATGAACATTGTCTGAAATTTCTTCCTGTCTAAAAGTCATTCACTCCCTGGTTTCCCACAAAAACAGTCTAGTGGTTCTTGCTGAACATTTTGTGAATTATCCCTCAACTCTCTCAGACCATTGACAGGGGGTGCCGAGCTCGATGGGAAAACAATATCTCATAGGTTGCGATAAAAAAACGATCCATCCAGACGAAGACACAGGCACAAAACATGGCTAGAAATCAGCCATGAGCATGTCATGGCACGCTGGAGGGTCTGACTACTTAATTAGACATATAAAAAGGCTGGGTCAGACGGAGCAGACAGCCAAAGAAAGGCGGGCGAGATGAGGCCCTTCAAATTGTCTGCATCACACTGTGGGTGTGTGTGCGTCTGGATAGTGCTGTGAGAAAGTGTGTGCCATGTAGTTTGCATGTCTGAGTCTCGGCGGTGTAGGTCTACGTCCAACTGCGTGCAGGAATGTGTCTGCCTGGCACATCTGTGAGAGTTTCTGTGTAATCGGGTGATTTCATGTATGTTGATTTACCAAATTAACATGTTTAAGGTGCATTGTGGTTGTCTGTGGTGGAAGAGAGTAACACTCTTCACCAGCAGGCACCTAAAACTGTGAAGGTACTTCAGGTTGTAATTTGCGCTAAACCACACATAATACAAGAATGATTACGTTACAGCTACAAATCACTAGTTTGTTGTAGTAAATAATAATCATAGTTCGCATGCACAAACAATTGAAACACATACAGATGCATGTTGAGTTCTGCACTAAATATCATACTGCACCACACCGTGTAGGCTGGTTGTTCCCATCCTGGAGGTCAGGACGATTAAGATGCACGACTCATTAACAAAACAGTGAAGAAAATGCATATTTAAGCGCCATCATATTACATTTTTTGCAAAACATTTCCATAATCGTTGTTTATTTTTGGTAAAATTATTAGTGTCACTGAATAATTTCACCCCTAAAAATGATTTAATCTGCACAAGGTCAAAAAATTACATGCACATACGTCACCAGTGATGAGGTCACATTAGTCTGTTTACTGGTGCTGGGAGGGCACCACTGCATATATGAGAGGACACTGTATGAAGCTGATGCCTCCACGTGAGAAAAACAGCCTGAGGGTGTGAAGTTTGATGGAAGTGAACTGATCTGAATCTGCTCCTCATCAGCTTGGAGCTACATGAGAGAGCTGGACCTAACTGTCAGCAGTCCAGTTGCATTATGGGTACTGCAAGGAGGACAAATGCATGAGGGGAACTGATGACATCTATGGTTGTGATGCATTAATGTTGACCCTTTTTAAAAATAACCAAACAAATAAAACTGAACCAATGTCAGATTCAGAAAGTTTGATGCTAAATATTTCTAACAGGGGTGAAATCAGAAAGTTTGAAAATACAGGTCAACACTGCTACTCACTTTCTACAGTCAATGTGACCTGGAGTAAAGAAAACACTGCACAAAGCTGGACAGATATCCAACATGTAGGCACTCTATACTGAGTAGTAGAGGCACACTCCAAGTACATTTTAAAGTCAGGGTCAATCATTTGTAGCCTTTTATGAACACTTGAGTCACATTTATTTTGAAGATGTGAACTTCACAAGCCCTCCACAACCTCCTGATTCTTGAACATTCATCTCCTTCCAATCAATACAGTGAATATAATCCTGTATGTGGAACTAAAACCAGTTAAGCCTGTATTTTCTGACCCATCCAGATCTGTCACAGACAATATGTGCGATCAGGACGAATACAGGGTTGAAGTTAATGGCTAGATTACACAAAGGGCTCAGTATTGCTTTTTTGAACACATGGACTTCACAGTGCGTCCAATGCTGATTGCACTTCTACTTTGATTAGAATAAAACTTCATAAAGTTGAAACCATGTGAGTTTTGTATCTTACACTTACAATTTTGCAGTTTGATGTATTATTGTCCATATAATATAATTTCTAACCATTTATTTCACCCAGTGAATAACAAAGGTGATCAATTAGACTAATATTAATGAGGACAATCAGTAATGACAATATTCGAAGTGTCGTTCAGAAATGTCTTTTCCCAGGATCTGGTTCATGCTTTCTCACACTCCTTCAGTTTCATTTGTGATTATATTTTTCATCTCATTTTAACACAGCTCCCTCTGCAGGTCGTTAATTAATCTGCTTTCCCGTGCAGGTACTGATAATAAATGCAACTTGAGATATTTGTTTGAATTGTGTGTGTTTGTCCAGGCTGGCCTCCGCTATGTTTAAACTATGTTAAGTGTATAAGACAGCACAAAGAATGTGTCTCAAGAAGTCATTATTGGTCAAAAACAAGTCCAAACCACTTATAATAATCACTTATTCTTACTCACTGAGTGTTGCCTGTGAGCAGACACGTCGCAGTCAGTCTGGACTGGAGTCTGTGGGTGAGAACTGACTGGGAGCCCTCCATCCCAGCTGCAGCTATTTGTTGTCTGCGAGACACAGAGGAGAGGTCAGAGGTCAAATAAGTTCACAGGAACTGGGGGCTTTCACATGTTAATGCTTCAGAGCTGCACAAGAAAAACACAGCGGTGATTATAACGTTGTCAGGACACTGTTTATTTAAATGCGTCACAATCTCACATTTGATGGACATGTCTGCTTAACTGGGTGGATTTGAATGTGACTTTGAGCGACCGACTGTTTGAAATCAGAGGTGTCCTTCAAAATGACAAGAAAATATGGACACTGGCAAACATGAATGAGACAGTGGAGTGAATTATGATGAACCAGCTGCATCAAAAATGTCACGAGGAGCCACCAAAGGAAACCTGAAATCATAGGTGGTTTACAAAAACTGTTTTATAATTTCACCTGCAGTATGTACAGTGATGGTCAGGATATTAGCTCATGCACTGTACTGCTTTCTTAAACTTGACCTTTTTTGTATTTTGATTTTGTGGCTCTTAACAGTTTATCTTTTACCTACCTACATAAATCTTATTGATTTTATATATTAAACTGCTCCCTTTTATAATATGACATGAAGCATGACTGTTTTTTTGCGGACAATACTTCTGTGCTTCATTGTAACTTTATTTCCATATTGTACAAGGCTCCTCTTGTGTTTCCATTTGAAAAGCAACAAATTGAGAGCAGTTTTAATCCTTTCAAGTGTAGTATTTTGCCAATGTGTTTAAAGACTGTGTATGACTCAACCTATGCAGCGATGAGACAGCACTGGAGTATCACAGGGGGTCATGGAGTCCACAGGATTTAAGATGCTAACCATGTAAGCCCAAGTTTGAATCATCCCCCATCCCTCCAAGCTCTTATACTTGCTCACAAATACCTTAAAATCCTACAAACAAAACATTAATGTATCCCCATAATGTCATACAAATAAAAACATCTTTTATTTTGCCGTCATTAGAAGTTGGGATAACGTAATGTCTTCTTCTTAATACTCCGTCGTGCACCTTTGACAGGACACCAGCAGGAGGAATAACTGTGAGAACAGCATTAACACTCACCCTCAGGACTTTTTCCCACATTGCTCAATCACATGAACTGAAACAGGCTGAATATTGAAAAGAGGTGATTCCCATGCAGTCATTTTGGAGGGTCAAACAGTTCATAGCGCCCCCAGCTGGAGCTTTGTAGCAGTGCAGCCACTGAGCAGCATCGAGATGTTCAAATTCAGAAAGTATGACACAAAAAATATACACACATATATATTTATTTCTCAATATGTTTTTTTTTTCTAATTATTTACTTACATGGCAGTAGTTATGATTATCGTGGATGTTTGCAGACTTATAATAAATGTAAAATGTAATCTAATCAAACAGAAATTTGGTATTTCATTTCAGAGCAAAATAGTATTCAAGATTTGGTTGAAGGCATTTAATAATATTTGTGATCATAAATGTAACAATAATGATTACAAATTCTGTTTTAACTTGTCACTTGTTAGCAGTATCTATGAAAACAGTGGTCCTCAATCAGCAGCCATGAAAAACCCAAGAAGCTGAGAGGGAACAAGGGCACAAGAAGACCAGACAAGAAGATCCAATTTTTTTCCACCTTGGCATCACATCTATTTATCTCTAATAAATTAATGTGATGAAATCTAATGAAAACTGTTTCTAGTTTTGAAATGTGTCAAAATAATGAAAAGTTCAATTAAACTACAAACTATGGAATTAGAACAAATTTTCTTTAACATACAGGAAATTCTTTAAGTTTTAAATAATTACTACAAAACCACGAAAGCACCAACTAATTCAGATTCTCACAATGACCTAAGCGGTGCAAATATTTGCTCTGATCAAACACTGAAAGCTCTTCAGTGAACGAAACGCCCACATAAATTGTTTCCCATGCAGGCTGTGTCTTCCATATTGCACCTCCATGGGTTCAAATTATAACCTATTTGTCTCTGTGTTTTCACACGGCTGCCTGTCAGTCAGTCCTCCCACCCCCAGTGCAAATTGGTGCAGTGTGAAAACAGCCACTCCCAGTGCCCTGTGGGTCTAATTGGCTCAGATTTAAGAAGCCATTATATCAGTGGAGCTGATCTGAAAGCTGCAGACTGCAGGCAGCCCGACACTTTCCACCGTGCTGAGGAGCCCACACAGCTGCATCCAGCTGCTGCAGCTTCAACACAAAGATTTCTCACTCCCACACTTCTGTATGAACTCATCACTGTATCTATGGATGTAATCACAGTGTACTCCATCATCACACGGAAATAAAGCTTGATAATTGTGACATTTATTTTACTGCATTAACTGGCAGATTAAAAAAGTAAGTGTTGCTGATATATAAATATAAAAGTAATGTAGGTTGCAGCCTAAATATCCTGCAACAGTTTTTTTTGACATCTTAACAAAATAAAACATTTAATATAATTATAATTAGCAGAGACTAAATGAGAAACGTGTATGGCTACTTACTTTATATCCAACAGTATAAAAAGAAACAAGAACAAATAAAAATGCAACACAGATTCTCTTATTGCTCTTTGTCTCTTCTGTTATTTTATTTTTTGTGGAGAAATAAGTGAATAGTTAGCTTAGTCTTTAATTTTTCTTTTAAATGAAATAATGTCAAATTTATTTTAAACAGTTTTTACCTTGATATATACATTTGAAGCAGAAGATGGATTTTTCAGTGACGTTCCTCAAGCTATCAAGATATTGATTACTGTATAATGAGCAGGTATTATAAGGTAACTCTGAACTTCTCTAGGCTTTGTAGGAAAGTTCTTGTTCATTATTTTCACTGGAAAGAAAAAAAACATTTTAAAATCTGGTGTAAGCTGTTTCTGACAAGGGCAAATTGACAAAATGTAATTTCCTAAATTATGAAGAAGTAACTATTTGATGTTTTTAAAAAAGACATAGAATATTTTTTTTAGTATAGAATAGAACAGAATAGAATATAATAGACTAGAATAGAATAGAATATACTTAACTCATCCCCTTGTGGAAAATTCAATATAGTGAGGGGAATGAAACAAATCATTTGGTACTGAGTTACTTTTATAAGAATTCAAAACAAATGGTAAAGCATTATTTTTTTACAGACGGGTAAAGACTTGCCGTGTGTTTCTGTGTCTGTGGACTATTGACTTCTGTGACAGTATATACTCCTACATACTGAGATCAGGGGATATGGGAACACAGCTCAGACCCCAGAAAACTAAAAAGAAACTGCACTTGTCCAAATTGGAATTCAGGAGCGAGAGAAGCCACAAAGGTTGTTTGTATCCCAGTGAGCGGTGATGGTGGGGTGAAGGGTTGTGGGTAAAGCTCGCTGCTGAGGTTCCCAGCCAACTTGGCACGCCTTTTCAACTTCTCCTCACCCTTCTGTCTTTTCATCGCACAGATGAACACGATCCTGTTAAGTCATGAACCGATTGTCCAAATATTGCTGATATGTTTGTGAAAATCAACTTCTGCTTCCTCTGAAAAATGCGGCAGCAGAGTCATCACACGGTGATTCTTAGTATGTAAACTCTGCCACACACAATCCAGAAAAAATGGTTGTTTAAGTCAAACTATGAGAGTGTGGGGAGTATAATGTAATACATTTTATGCAGTATATTTGTGTAGCGTCTTTATAGTGAAATGATGATCTCACATGCATTGTGTTGTGAAATTTTGGTAACAATTGTTTTTTTGGCCAGTAAAAAGGTTTAACACAGGGTTGAAACAGACCAGTAATTGATTCATCAATGGACAGAAGTAATTTTGATAACAAATGTGGGTAGTTTGGGTCATATTTTAAGCAAAACTAAGATTATTTGCTGGTTGTCACTTTTTAAAAGTGAAGATTTTACTGATTGTCTGAACTTAACATCATTATAAATCAAATTTATCTGCGATATGACAAGTACTTGATCAAAATGAGTAGTTTGAAGATATTCCTTTGGGCATTTTTTACTATTTTCTGACATTTAACAAGTTAAATAAATAGTAGACATAATTATGCAATTAAAAGAATAAATTTATAACTGTCTGCTTTAAACTGACAATTTATAGAGTAAAATATAATCACCAAATCTCCAAAATGATCTATCATAAAAAAGCAAACCAAATACAGCTACAGTAATTACTCTTCACTACAACTGGCTCCTGTCCCTGAAGTTCACACCAGTGGTCATTTCTGGGTGTCAGGCACCTCACACTTGGGGTTTGAGGAGGTGGGTCCTCAATTAGCGAGCCACGCGTCCTGCGGAAGAAAGAGGAACTCCATAAGGAGTCCTTAAAGACTGACCTCTGTTCACTCTACTCTGACCCTGCGACCTCGGGGTCACAGGGCCACAATACACTCCCGTCTGGAGCTGTGTTATCGGCTCTATGACAAAGGGGACGGACACCAACCTCCTGCATTCAGGCCAAGCTGTGTGAGGCTATTGAAGGCCTGAGAACTGCGGTCCTGTCCTGCAGAGACACCTCTCTAATCATCCACCCAGCTTTATGAATTCACCCTCTGATCAGGTCTGATAATATGGATCTGTCTCTGTTAATTGAGCTGCAGCATAAGGAAGGAGGGTTGCACACATATACTGCACACCAGGGGAGCTGCCTTATAAACATGCATGTTAAGTCAGTGAGCAGCACTAATGTGGAGCTGCCTCAAGCTGAATGCCTTGCTCAGTGGCAGCGCTGCGGAAAACACTAATGATGGAAATGTTTGTCAAAGACGTTTTATATTTTATGCTGATTCTAGATCCAATATCTGATTACACATTCACTCAGGTACAATTCTGAGGTATTGAGATTTCCATTTTCTTCTACTTTATACTTCTACCTCAATTCAGAGCTATTTATTTACTTTTGACTCCAGCGCATGCATCTGATAGGTTCTGGCTTGCATACTTTGATTATATTCTGTATTATGAATCTTAATTTGCAAATAAATTCGGATGTATTATTGTTGGTTAAGTTGACACTTTATTGATCCCTCGGGGGAAATTGAAAAGCCACCCAGCAGCCCCAGCTTTCCCAGCTGCAATAATTATAAATCAATAATATTCTAAAATGGGCTTTTTTTGCACAGTGAATACTTTGACAATTCAGACAATTAAATACATTTTGTTGCAAATACATTTGAAAGCAGGACATTTACTCACCCCAGAGAATTTCTCCTCTGTGCTATTTTTGCTGTGACATTTCAATGATAATACAACACTTCTTTTCACCACTGCACAAAACATGATTAATGCTTAAGTTGGGTATCAATCTTCATTTTGCAACTTCACTTGCAGCCAGTAGTAAGAAATGCAAGTTTTTTTTTAAAAAAAGGATCCAAACAACAGATATTCATCCTAAAACCTTTAACTGTGATTAAGTGAATGTCTGCAGTGTCTCACTGAGGAATGACTCTTGTAGCAGCTGTGTTTGTCTCAGTCTTTCTGTCGTTAATATGGTTGTGGTCGACACATTTTCGGGAGGCCTCAGCTGTGATATCAAACACTTCATTGTTCCCTGACATTTTGCCATCGCTTTCCTACAAGTCGTCCACAAATCACAGGACAATGATGCCATCTGGTGGCAGAAAAACTCGGACGGTGAATGTGCTGCAGCTTATAAATAAGATTCTTATCTCTTTGTAGACAGTCTAATTAAACACTAGGCGCTTCAAATGTTATTGTTTGTTATTTATACTTATTATCAAACTGTTTTTTACATTGTTAAATTCATTTTAGAGATGAGAATAATGATGTTTTGGGGACTTTTTGCACTTGCAGGTGTTGCAGGAGTTGCAGGAAATGCACCTGCCTCGCTGTTGATAACTGGACAAACACTGCAACAAACACGCACAAATACACATTAACAACCACATGGTTACATACATACGTCCACTTACTCTTCGTATCTCCAGTTTTCCCTCAATTTTCCAACAGAGTGACGAAATATTGACGGAACACTCGTGTTGCATTCATAAAACCTCGGAATTCCAAATGACGTAATTATCAAGCTCGGTACGTCTGACGTAGCCAGTGGGACAAAAAGATGGCTGCCTGCACGTGTTCAACAGATATGAAGTTAAAAGTTAATGACAGTGTTGACAGCGTTAGTAGTAATAGCCTGAGAGGTCGGTAACTTTATTATTTACGAAAAGTTAATGGATTTAATAAACTCTCTCGCAGCTAAACTCATTCAAAATTGACAATGGACGAAATCTTATTCGAAATGGAAAATCTCTTTTATCAAGAAATCTGTTTAAGGTCAGCTTCTGATTTTTCTGTGATTGTGATGTTCTGGCCTGAGAACCCCAGTTGTATCAAAATTCAAGTTCAAGCTGTATATGATGTCCTACCCAGCGCAGCAGATCTCCCAGGCCAACACCAGACCGATTCTACCACTGCTGACATGACCACAAGCTGAAGCCATTTGAAGATCCTTGGCTAACAACGACCCTGTGCATATCCAGAGGAGAACCACCTTTTGCTGGACTGGAGAACATCCTGCAGCTGGACCACCTGACGGCTCCAGGAAACATCACCGATGATGTGAGTGCATCCTACAATTTATCTTTAGATCATGGAGCTCCATGTCCCAGATCTGTGGAGCTGCATGTTGAAATGTTATTGTTTGTAACATCCTGCTCAGTAATTATTGCTTATTGTCTGTTTCTTAAGTGCTCATTTTTCTCTCTGCTTGTCTCTCTATCTTAACCACCAAGACAGATAGATGCCCCCAAGAGTCTGGTTTCTTCCTGTTGAAGGGAAGTTTCTTAGTTTTCACTTTGTGGAGTACCATGAGACGATTTTATTGTTGACTTCCTTAATCTGCTTAAAAATCCATTGCAATGTCTCATTTAAAGGTGGTACCACATCATCAGATATGGACAGCTTTGGAAACACAACCAAGAATGAGTAATGCCAGTTTTTCCCAAATAATCCACATGAAATAAACCCACACACAAGGTGTTAAGGGTAAAATAGGAGAAGGATTTATTCTTTGCTCTGTTCTACAAAACTTTATTACAACATAAAGCTGACGAACAAAACTGTGTCTTCTGGAAATCAAAGGTTTCTCTCAGAAAAATACAGACAGCAACCACAGGTGTGAAAACTTATATAAGAAGAGTCATTATTGACTTTAAGGTTTACTTTGTACTTTGGAGTTGTAGGATTCTTTGACAAAGTAGGAACATGTCACACAAAAACAACAATTTCTATTGGATATTTTAAAATTGTCTTGAAGACTTTAGCACCATTTTGTTAAAAGGTTCTTCAAACCACAACAAGGACAGCTATTAATATAGATTTAAAGAGATCACACTTATTTATTTGTAGTCAAAAGGACTTTAACTGCATCAACTGTTTAAAATCTCATCAACCTAATACAGTAGAAAATATTTTGAAGGACCAGAAATAGGAATGTTTATCTCCCTGTCTGTACATAGGAAGCTTCAGTTTGTGTCTTTATGCTTCTGTGGTTCATTTGTTTGAGCATTCATTGGTAAAAGCACTCGATTCTTTACACCTTTTTCATGTTACAGTAACAGAATTTAAGAAAACAAGACGAGAAGAAAAGCACGGTTGACTTTTAAAACTTGATGTCCCAGTACTGTGGTGTCTCCTTAGTGTCCTCTAACTCGTCTTCGGCTGCTGCAAAGTCGTTGTTGGTCAGTGACGCCACTTCAGGGTACAGTGTGGGGCCTCCAGATTCTGAGTGGGGGGGAAAAAAATCTATTACAATCACTTCATATGAGACAGAGAACAAGAAGGTTATTGACAATTAAAGCTAGATTTTCTCTTTTTTTAAGGTATATAGATTAATTGCTCATCCTACCAGGGATACACAGGATCTGAGGCCTCTCCCAGCTGCCTCCAGACAGACACCTGATCAGAGGGTTTAGTCTTTGCTGGAAACCCTCGGTGCAGTGGTAACGCACCACTGCACCCGTCTCATATCTCTGTCGAGCTTTTCCAAATATGAAGGCATTTCGGACCTTTGGCGGTGGCCCACAAGAAGCTGTTGGAAGAGTTTGGATATGTCTCAGGGCTACAGATGAGAATTAGCAGCTGAAACAGCCACATGAGGAAGCTAAGCCATGCTGTGATACTTTAAATGTTACTCACAGGTGCCTTTCTTGCAGGTGTATGCGAGGTGATAGTTGCAGGGTACGTCACTCCAGCGGCCGTCATCGTGCCACACCATCACCACACAGTCTTCTCCTGAGAGAAAGTAGCTGTCTGGCTGCCCCTTGTACCAGTTCTCATAAAGCTGTAAACATGGAGAGGTGATATACGTATTTATTTTTAAGTGATATGACGTTTTACTAAGTTTATCATTATCTTAGTCTGTGTATGTTTTGCATAGGGATTTGGAACAGGTGTTAAGTCTCTCAGCATATCATGGGTCTGAGGATAGGAGGGTATACCAAGTCATTTTACCCTTAATGTAAGTTTAGCCTTCAAGTATTTTATGTTGCTACCAAAATATCCCTTTAAACAAAACATAAGCCCCCATCCTACCCCCTCATACATCAAGAATACCCATTAATACCTACTGGAAAAATGCTAATCACCATAAAATCTCATTGATTGGCCGAAAATGTTAAAGATCTGTTGATGTTTCTAAAGGATCTAAATTATTTCTAAGTACATTTTTTATTAGCATATTAACATTATAACTTTAATTATAACTGTGTTCCAATTAAATGAGAAAAAGTCAGATTTTTTAAAATTATTATTAAAATCATTAATATGAAGCAAATAAATGTTGTTAACTATTGATTTTTGACACATTAAACATTAACTGGGGTCAAACTGACCCCAAGGATAATTTGAGGGTTAAAGGGCCCCTCATCTGTCAATCATTACTATACTACAAAGAGAGGTGCCTCTTTTAAATATTTGAGATCTGTAACTCACCGAGTGTAACAGACCAATGAGACTGTTCTAACTAATGTTGTATGTGATGCATCTCTGTCCCAGATCTGTATTGTTGTTATGTTATATCTCTAACAACATGCACAGTGGGGAAACTCCATATTTACAGAATGCAAGCTAACAATAATAATAATATAATGCATGTAGAGTGTCCACATTCATGTCTCAGAGTAGTCTTTTGAGTCAGTTCAGTGTTTTTTTGTGAAATAATGTAGCATAAAATTAAAAAAAATAAGTAAGTGCAGGTTTTCTTTAAAGCCTGAAAATAGTAAAGAAAAGACTGGTAACAAGTAAAACAATCAAAACGTGGGGAAATCTTAAAAAATGAAGTGAAAGTGCAAGAAAAAAATATCAAATGTTTGGTTACATATTTATGGTATGACCACAAAATATCTCAGTATGGACAGTGTGTCCTCTGTGATGCACTGTGTGATGTTTGGTGCTCGCATATCTGTCGACAAGCAACTGTGTTTCTAACAATCCTCACCAGTGGGTTTCCATCAGACCAGCGGAAATCATCCTCAATAGTCTTATCATTCAGACCAGTCCACTGGTATTCCTTGTAGTTGTCTTACGAGGAAGACAAAAAGGTTAATCAATCAGTAAATGAACCAAACTCACACATTTATGTTGAACTTTACCACGTTTCAATAAAAAGTTTAGACCCACTGTTGATGTAACTCTGCTCCTCAGGCGTCATGATGGACACCAGATGAGCTCCCATCATGCGACAGTGCTGCTCCGCGACCTCCCAGCTCAGACGCTGGCTGAAGTGTCGATAGCAGAAGCCGTGAAATTTATCCCACCCTGGTTCACACAGCTCCAGGTCTGAAAACATACCACAGGAAGAGGAGACAGGACAGTCAGACAAAGAGTCCTCACATGTCTCAGAAGACATTTGTCAGCACATACGAAACATTACTCACCGGTCTGACAGACGTCTCCTCCATACGTTGGCAAACAGAGACATGAAATCTGTCCCCCTCGGTCCGTGCAGGTGCCTCCATTGAGACAGGGGTCGTCCACACAGGCGTCTGAAACACAGCAGAGACCCACTTCAGATTATTCTGCAGGTGAAACCACAGACCACAGGCAGCGTGTATCATTAATTACAACACACAGAAAGACTATTATTACATATGTATTTATAATTAGTGCATCAAAAAAATTAATTAGTGATTAATATTGAGGCCTCATTAATAGCAACTTATTTGTAGATATATGCTTACATCAGTTAAATATAATTGTACATTTATAAATGAAAGGACGTCAAGGTGCATGTGAGCCAACAGATGGCAGCAGAGGACAAACTTCACAGTGTCACATGAGGGCAAAATACTCAGATCCTCTTCTGTCATCTTCTGAGTTGTTCTTTCTTCTTCTTCTGTCTTGTGTTGCTCTTCATTAATGATAAATCAGACTCTAAGTGGTAATTACATTTACAGTGTGAGTCCTGTGGTTCTGACTATTCTGACACACACTAGCAGATTATACTTGAAACAAACCCAATAATGGTTCTTTTTCCAAATTCAGAGACAATAATAATCATCACACGGATCTGCTGTTTTCTATTAATATATACTGTCTGTTGTTGCAGATATTACAGTATGACAAGCTTGCTGATGGATAATTCCAGCAACAAAACAGCTGATGATCATATATTTTGTTGTATTTAATTCTGAATTTCTGCCTTGTCACCAAAGAAACATTTATCTCTCACTTACGCTCATTCTTCTTTTTAAAACAGCTTTTAAAAAGTGCTGACTACTATTATTTATTGTCAAACATTTGTTGGAGCTTGCCATTATAAAAATATTACAGGAGAATGAAAGAAAAGTCTCTGTCCCGTCATCTGACAGCTCAGTTAACTGTTTATGTAATTTCCAATGGCATGTGTACTCATGTTAGATGGAGCCATTTGGAAACAATACAAAAGAAATATCTCGTGGCTTCTGGCTAAGTGTCATAATCTGATTATACCTTAGTTGTTTAAAGTCCTGACGAAAAAAATGAAGAGGTTGGAGTTTCAGTTTGATTTTCTAAATTTGTAAAATGAAGGCGTGGGTGTCCAGGCTGAAATTAAACATTTTACAAGTGGATTTGGTTTGTTTACTTCCTTTGACACCCTGTAAACAAACACTTTGTGTCTCTGTCATTACACTCACACTCGCATACCGCTCTGTTCAGAAACCTCGGTGTGTGTGTGTGTATAAAAGGTAATAACTGCTTCACACGACTCAAATGAGAATCACATGGAATCAAAGTAAAACCGTACTTTAGCTGAGGAATACTCTTGAAGAAAACTATTGAGGTGCTTTTCAAGTCTGAAGAATAAAAAGTGAAACCTCGCGCTCATATTGGATCAGGAGCTCTTTTGATTTTGAAGATCCCTGTTTGTGAAGAGGTTTCTTGATTTCCCCGAAACATCACAACAATAAATAACCTGTGAGAATGTGAGGTTCGCAATGTGAATTTCTAAATAAGTGATGACTTTCCCCCACTCTGTTTCTCTGTCTTCTCTATAAGCTGCTGAATCAATGTGCTGTTCAATATATACAAATCATAGCTCACCAAACGAAGACTTAATGAAGAAGCTGAAGCTCAGATTAAATCAAGAATCAAAAGAACAAACACAGGAAAGACTTCTGCATTCACTCTTCTGTGCAATGCTTG
Organism: Pseudochromis fuscus; assembly: GCA_900323345.1. Lineage (NCBI taxonomy): Eukaryota > Metazoa > Chordata > Actinopteri > Pseudochromidae > Pseudochromis > Pseudochromis fuscus. The sequence goes on along the minus strand of OOFC01003880.1, from coordinate 43,169 downwards.
TTTAAAACAAACATTTTGGATGTTTGAAGAACGTCTTCTAAAGATGACATTGCACTGAACAGAGAAGGCAGAAAAGAGCAACAGTCTAAGTAAAAAGTGTTTTATAAGGTGAGAACATGAATCAGATAATAGATAAAATAAATGTCCCAGATAGTCGTTTGGTTGATTATTCATTCAGTTACTATGTGTATTGTTTTGACGACAAATGGAAAACAGCTTTTACTTATTTTACTGACCCAATAAGCCAACTCTATGGAAGCCAATTTCAGCAAACAATGAATTAGTAGAATTAAAAATAATAATAATTATGAATTAAAATGATGAGGTACTCAATACAAATTAATCAAACAATTTTCAGTGATTTTCTTTTGGCAGAAATGAGCTTCCATACATGCTTAAAAATAAAAACTAAAACAAGGAAAAATACAAAAGGACACATTCATCAGCTTGTGGTGAGACAAGAAGCAAATATAGCTTAATTGCATTTATCATATTAGACCTAAAAACACAATACAAATCTTGAACAATCATGATTAAACAACAGACCATGATTTAAGTATGAAACATTAATGACAACACCATCCTAAGGACATTTTAAAACATGTTGCTGAACTCTATCACTCACAACAACTGAACATATTTTGTGCTTTTGAACATATTAATAATCTGTGCTTCTGGTACTAGCTTCATTAAAAATAGCAATAAAATAAAAACAAAAGTTAACATTTAAATATAAAGCATTGCTGCAGTTGCATTGGTCAGTGCTGTTACATTCCAGAGAAAAATGAAGTCCCTTGTTAGGTTACTTCCAGATTTATGGAAAACACACTGTGAGCTTAGACAGTTTGCAGGAAGAAAATTATAGTCTAGAGGATAACTTGCACGTGTTTGGTGCAGAGATTGATTATTTGCAAATCAAATCTAATAACCAACATACTGAGATAAGGTTAATTGAGGCTCACTCTCACTGGAGATCGTTGTAGAAGAAGCTCTAAAACACTCATTCAAACATACCAGTATATTACAGTACTTCACAGAAGTCAATCTTTGGATGAGGAAAAAAAATTTAAAAATCATGCACGACGAAAGTGGACTGCTGACAAATGTCAAATGGGATCTGTCCCAGTGTGAGTACCTTGGAGGGGAGAGTGGGGAGTCACGAGGGGAGCAGTGAGGAGTGTTTGAAGCGGGAGGAGTCAGAAGGGTGAGTGGGCTTGCTGAGACAACAAGTGAAACAAACGTGGGAAGTCGTTTTTAAAAGCGGGAGGGGTGTTTTACAGAAAATGGAGCAGAGGCAAGTTGGGCAGAGGACAGACCAGGGATTTTAGTGCATCATTGCGTCGAGTAGGAAGAGGACGGTTAGGCTGATGAGAGTGGCTTTAACATTACCTGAAGACTTCCCTGCACCTCCTACAGCTGCCCTCTCATTGGGCAAGATAAGCAGGGTGGGTGGCTGGGTGAGACTAATCTCAACATCCACCAGACCGTGATCCACTGGTGGTATGACGTGCGTCACCTTCTGCGGCTCAGCCGTCTCGTGGAAAACTGGTGTAGTGGTGGTCGGACTCCAGTTGCGTCTGGCCCAGTGTGTGGTGGTGGTGATGGTGGTGGTGGACGTCTTTGCAGTAGCAGCTGTGGGCTTTGTACTCAGGGAGGAATCTGAAGCTGTGGAGGATTTTTGTCTGTACTCGAGATCGTTCAGAGACTCTTGAGGCTCGATTGTGGTGGTCAGCAGAGTCAACTTAGTTTGAGAATTGAGAGGAACGATGGTAAAGTCCTCAAGAGTTGGGGCAACACTGGCTTCTTCTTCAAGAGTTAGGGCAACGGTGGCTTCTTCTTCAGGGGTTGGGGCAACGGTAGCTTCTTCTTCAAGAGTTGGGGCAACACTGGCTTCTTCTTCAAGAGTTGGGGCAACACTGGCTTCTTCTTCAGGGGTTGGGGCAACACTGGCTTCTTCTTCAAGGCTTAAAGAAACATTAGCTTCTTCAAGAGTTTGTGAAATATTGGTTTCTTCTTGAAGGACAAGTGCCGTGGAGATGTTAGCCTCTTCTTCAAGGCCTGGGAGAACATTAGCTCCTTCTTCAAGAATGAACGTTGAGGAAACATTAGCTCCTTCTTCAAGGATGAACGTTGAGGAAACATTAGCTTCTTCTTCAAGGACAAGCGTTGAGGAAACATTAGCTTCTTGTTCAAGGACAAGCGTTGGGGAAATTTTAACTTCAAGTGAAACATTGGCTTCCTGTTCAAAGGTTGGGAAAACTTTAATTTCTTCTTCAAACGTTGGAACAATTTTGATGTCTTCTTGAAGGGTGGTGCTGACTGTACCAGGTTCCTGTCCACTTGCCTCTTCGTAAGAACCGGTCACAGTATCCAAATACACTCTGTAACCTGGTGTGTGAAATCGTGCTGTGGCAGAATCAGTGGGGAGGCGAGAGGTGCTCGAGGCCTGTGGAGACTTAGTGGTAGCTAAACTTCCTCCTGAAGCTAGGTGGTTCTCAGATGTTGTTGAGTCCACCTGGTTCTCCTCACTTCCCAAGTGTAGTGTGTCCTCAGTCTCTAAGCTTGTACTTCCCTCCTGTGTAGAAATTGATGTTTCCCACAGCTGTGGCACAGTGGAGAAGATATCTAAGCCTAGTTTGTCTGAATCGGGGGACTGAGAGGAGAAGGTTGGATCTGGAGCTGCAGTCTGAGGTTCAGCAGGAGCACTGCTAACTGAAGCAGAAGGAGACGAGTGAGTGGTGAAGCTGGAAGTGGAAGAATCTGATTTGGAGATGAAGGTAACAGCTTTGATGTCAAGGTCACTCTCTGGAAAAGAGCATAAAGCATTGTTGTAGAGGTAAATACATGTATTGAAAGAATAAAATACATTTTGATAAATATGCTGGAGGATATGAAGTTATAGCTACAAGTTAGATTATTTAGCCTGTTTAAAGGTAACATATATCTGGCTTTCTAAAGACCAAGCGATACCAGGACATACACATGGTTGACATACCTTGAGAAACATCTGCGGACCCTTCTTTGTGAGCCCACAGTGACGTTAGTGCCTCAATGGTAGATCTGGTAGTATGTGCTGGTTGTGTGAAAGTTGCTTCTTCTTCTTTTGATGCCTGAGTTGTGTGCAACACCTGCACAGGATCTACTTCTGCTGCCTCCTCCAGCTTCACCTGCAACATGGGGTCAAGGGTCACTGCCCAGAAACTCTCCTCCTCAGTATGGTTGCTGTCTGTCTCACTGTAATTAGCTTGTGATTGGTTGAAATTCAGATTGCTCTCTTGTATTTCTGTTGACTGATTCAGTTTCCCAGATATCTGTGAGTCCTCTTCAGAGTCTGTGTCCAGCACTGTCTGGTTCTGTGTCTGAGGTTCGTATGTGGTTTCTTCAAGCTCAGATTGGTGAAAGGTGACACTCAGGTTGTGGTGGAAATCAGTTTCATTGTAAACACTGGGCAGGGACGACGTGTTTTGTGGTGAGCTGTAGGTTTCTGTGCTGCTGATTGTGCTGTTTATCAGTGCTGTAGGATTCTGGGTGTCATAGCTCATTTCTGTAGGAGATAAAGTTTCATCAAATGACTGAAGGAGGTCCAGCGTAGACGTGAGGGGAGACTCTGTGGTGTCGGCTGTGGCTGTTGGGTGTGAGTCAGTTTGGTTTTCTTTAGTAAAAAGGCCTGAGAAGAAGGGTAAAGATTCCAGTACACTTTGGGCCTCTCGCTCCACCTGGTCCACCTGCTGGTTCAGGTGAAGCTCTTGATCTTTTTCCGTTAGAATAACAACATCTTGTCCAACGTCTTCGGGCTCTGTGACTGCATAGTCCAACGGAGAGTCAGTGGAAGTATTCCTGTTGTCTATAGAGGGTAAGTGATAAAAATAAGATTTTAAAAGTATGACAACAAATTTCTGTGCTTCCTTTAACAGCAAACATGTGCAGAGCAGTATCTTGAATAAAGCTGTTTTATCAATGAGTGATAATATATTCATAGAATTACATTTAAAAGGCAACAAAAATATATACCTCGGAAACAGTACACGTCATGAAGGCTGGACAGCTCAGGGAAACCAGTCTGGTTGATGAAGCGGTAAATAGTTTTGACGCCTGCCTGAGGGCCTCCACAGCGCTCCCTAGGGGTGATGATGGGGTAGCGCACGCTGCCGTCAGCCAACCAGCCGGGACTGCAACGGTCCAGTCCTTCGCTCCAAGCCAGGTGCAACTGTGCTGTTGTAGCCAGCTCTGCTCCTGCAGCTCTGCAGTATGATTGTGCTTCGGGAAATGACAACAGCTGCGGGATGGGGTCGTGGAACACCTCCCCTACAAACACATGTTTTCATTATTCAATTTTACAGTAAGGACTGTGTATGACTGAAGTGGACTGATCATTTGTATCCTGATTAAATGTAGATCTAGTCTGAGACAAATATTAGGGTGACATGTTGGCTCATTATACACAATAAACTGCAGTAGAGAAATAAAAATAGTGCTATGATGCTACAAAAAAACTGAATGCGAATTAAGTGAATGGTCCATCAAAGAGTCAAAGTAATTTTCAAACGCAAAATGCCTCATTTTATCAAGAAATGTAAGATTTATTTATTTATTTTTTTATAAAAATGTTTAGATAAATAATGACAGATAAATTGTTATTGTGGTTTTATGTTCTCAAATAGTAATATCAGTACTGGTTCACAGCAATCTAGTGTTTAGTTGTAGAAACTGTAATAGTATATGATTCATACCATCAATTTGTTCTATATAACAATATACATCATATAGATCATCTGGATCCATCGTCCCATAGTTTCTCACTCCTGGTTGTCCATCCATGTCTCCATAGCAACCTTCACGGGGCACTTGGATTGGATACCTGTAAGAATGGAAAAAGTTTTCACATGAAAAAAAACCCCCATTGAGTGAGGCATGATGACTAAGTAAGAATGAAACCCACAGAATTTGTAGTTTCCAAAGACAACAGAAACATCAGACTGAGTTTGGGGAAAATGTGTGTAAAAGAATAAATTACTTAAATATGAATTATGAATATTTAAAGTAGTGATTTGTGTCATTTGAGTGTGAACATCATACAGAAGGAATGGATTACCTGACAGACTGGTCTGCCAGCCAGCCTGCATCACACTGCTCATATCCGTCATAGTAAGCTGCCAGGAGCTGGTCGGGGGTGGCGATCTGTGCCCCGATGGCTTCACAAGCGCTCCGGGCCCCGTGGAAGGAAAAAGCATACCGGCGCAGAGCATCTCTATAGAGGAACACAACACCTAAAGACACACAAACACATACATATTCATATGAATCCACAAATATACTGCATTAATGAACACAAACAACAGCATAAAAACACTCACTCATTAGGAATGAGTCAAAGCAGCACTGATAGTAACATCCTATTGGATATTTTGGTTCATTTCCTATTGTGATTGGATAAAAAAGGACTCAATAACTGACAATAAACAGTGAATCTGAACTTTAATATTTGCATTTCAGCCCATTTCATACTAACCAGCCTGCAAATTATCTTACCTCATTTCTACCCTTGACCCTAAACTTATTTTCAGATCTGACTTGAAAATTACTTGTAACTAACTGAAACTATCTATAAAAACTGCACACAATACACAGCCATGAAACATCACATTTTGGACTTGATCAACTATTCTTACATTTGTTTATGTGTTTTCTATGTTTTCCAGTCACCTTTTCAGGGAATTAAACTATTTGTACATATAAGAGATGATTCAAAAGTATTTGGTTTATGCACTATAGTGTCTAGTGTCCTTTAGCTTTAAAATATTCCACAAACTTCACATTTAATCTCTCTCAGACTTTAATTATGATTTACTGACAACATCTGACTGAAGTGTGATCATATTCTTTGTTATACCTTTGACCTTCAGCTGTATGATGTCGCTGGCGTCCTCCAGGCCCTGCTGCACCTCACAGCGATAGTGAGCCGAGTCACTGGAGCGCAGATCTCCCAACCACAGTGACAGGTCATCAGGGGAGGAGGTGTAGTTGAGCAATGCGGCACGGTCTCGGTACGCCTCGTTGACTTTCACCCTCTGACCTCGTGCCACCAAGATCTGGGTCTCCACCCCACCGGACACCACCGACCACTTAACCCGCGGTACAACAGGGGCGGCGGAGGAGGAGGTGGGTAGAGAGGACAGGGACACCACACAGGGGATGGAGATGGAGCTGCCCAGTGGGGCAAAAACTGCACCTGAGTGGGGGATGTTCACCTGGAGCTGCCGCGTCTCATCTGCAACAAAAAAAAAAAAGAAAAAGCAGAACAACACAAACTGTGAAGAACAGAGCGACCCTGTAAATTTGCTGAGAAGAGTGAATTATGTCCTGACTTTTAAAAGTTCTTTTATATTCTTCACCAGTACAGAGTATTTTTATGCCACATTGAGAATCATGAATATTTACACAGCGAGTTAGAGATAAGGGGAAAAACATACCATATGCAGTAGGAGTTTGGGTGGGAAAGGCCAGAGTGAGATGGCAGAGTGCACAAAGAAGTGAAAGTATCTGTACATGTCTGTAAAGAGAAAAAAACAAAGTAAAAATAATGTAAGATACATTTTGAAACGGATGATTTTCTTTTTTAAATCCTATAGGAGAAAAGGACACAAAATCTTTCCATTTCCACTTCAATTTCACACATATTTAACCTTTAATGGGTGCTGACAGTTGAAGCCATCTATTGTGTTGGTTCAGCTGGAAACTCGCTCCATTGATCTTACAAAATAGATTTATTGTAATATGAAAGGTCACAACCTGCACACCTTTGTGTTACCTTCACCACAGCATCCACCTACTGTGTTCAGCTCTGCTCATGTACTGGATATAGCTCGGTGAAAAGATCTCAAGGTTCTACTATAATGTTGTGATTCATTGCTATTAGTCAATCACACATTCATTTTTTTGTCATTTTTTTCCCACATATATCACAGTTTAGAGACAAATCAGATTTCAGAGAGATGCAGAGAGAAAAACAATTAAAAAAATCACAAAGCACATATAAAACTCATTGAACTAAGACCTTATACCTTATTGGAAGTGATTAAGAAATAAAACCATCTTTTGTGAGTAAAAACAACAGAGTAGCAGCTACATAAGGTCAAAATCGATGAGGAAAAAAAAGCATATATGCCTACCTGTAACGTGCAAAAGTCAGCTACAAGTCTTATTCCTTACAGAATAATATCAGAAACACATCTCAGTATAATGTCTTCAAAATGACCAGAAAGCTGGAACAACACCAGCATTAGTTTAGTTTGGTGTGCCTAATAAAATGGCAACTGAGTATAAGTATACATGTGGAGAAAAATCACCGATAGTTTCCCGGAAAAAAATCTTTGTGTAAAACACCCAAGTCCCACAGGATAGCTAAAAAAAAAGAGAAAACGTATCTCAGAGCTCAACCATGCAGACTAAAAGACCAACTTCTCTGGTTTTCGAAGGGAAGCTGAGCGCACAGGCTCCTGACCACAAGCCATTCATCACCTCCGGGAGCTAATGACACGGCGTCTCAGCCCAGGGGCATCCTGCCAGCTCTCCGTCACCAGCCTGGCCCTGTCATTACCCAGCATGCATGGCAGGATGTCCACAGTGACCTCACACAACCTCATGAGGAGAGGCCACGGTGAAGCTGCAACCGTTCATTCATCATTAAAAAAAAAAAACAAACAAAAAAAAAAACAGGGTTCTGACTCCAAATTACATTTTAATGTTCATATTAAGTCTCAATTAGTGTCTCAGTTTTAACATTTACATGATGGATTTAATCATTATTCTTCTTAGTACCACATAATTTATTTTATTTACAGATCATTCAACTCCACATTGTATGATGTTTGCTTTCAAATAGTCAAACATAAAATATGTATTGATCCACCAACCTCAACATTTGAAACTCTGAGATTGAGAAGAAGGTTTTTACATATAATCCAGTTCTGATGGGTTTTTTCTATTATTACAAAACAGTTAAGTGTGGGAATGAAAGTTTGTGGTTTTAACAGGCTGCAAAAAATCAACATGTGCATCAGACTTTAATCAAACTACATTTTCAGAAACCTTTTTTAATTCAACTTCAAAGACATCAAAAAATGTTTTGTTCTGAAAAATAATTGTCTTGGTTTTTTGTTTGTTTTCTTGTAGCATTCAGTTTTAATTTTTTCCAGCTGTAAGAAGCGTTTCCATTTTTTTCTGCGTCATATTGCGGGACAGTTTTTTTTTAGTATAGTCGCTCTTTTTTAACTTTTCTTGGTGTGAACACGCCACATGACATGTTTTATGGATGTGGGACACAGCTATAGATGGAGGATGAAAGTGAGAGAACATCTGTTGTTTCAGAAGAGACATTTGTGCTTTGCTTTAAACAAATCCAGACAAATACCTCTTAGATTGTTTGATTCTTGATGGGAAAATATTGAAAAGAGCATAAAAAACCCATATCAAAGCACAGAGAAGGGAATCTATGCGTCATAAGCAGGAATAGGTTGGTGGTATGTTTGATTCAGTGTTGACACAAGGAGTCTCGTTAGGAGCCTCACACTCAGACATTATGAGCTCACTGTGATAAAGAATTTCAACTCCTGTAATGTGAAATCTGACAAACATAACCCAGATCAGAGCTTCTGTATCGAGCCAGAGGTTCAACAAGTCCTAACAAAGCGGACCCTTTCTGCATCTGTATATCAAAACACCTCCTTCGTACGGAGTCGGCACAAACACAGCTCACTAACTTGTGTCAAATTAAATGCCCTTTTCTGATGGCAGAATAATTGTTGTCTGTTTTCTTGCCAGCTGGGCAGACTCCACGGCACTGGTATCACTATTAGTATTCTTGACAAGAAAACATCTCACAAAAAGCAAGTGGTGGGCCAAGGGGACAGCTGCACACTGTGCTTTCACTTCGCACCGACTCCCTCACAAAAGGCTTCAGGGAAAATTAAAGGACGGGCCACTGGCACACTTGCCTGCTTTTTCTCTTTCCTTTCTCTTGCTCTTTTCATGGATGGAAAAGGAAGTTTTAAACCACTAAGAATCGTTCTGGAGCAGGCTTTGTACAAAAGAAACGGCCACATTAGGACCCTGTGCACTGATTCAACTGGTATAACTGCTGTGACACTGTGCTTAAATATCTGTTTGTGCATTCAGTCCGATGACAGAGGAGAAAATCCCGGCTGCTGCTGGTTGTTTTGTGCCGTCTTTAGATCACATCTTTTACTGAGGGCTCTGGCCTCGCCGTCACCAGGCACTCTGCAGCTCTAGCTCGTTTTAATGAGAGTAACAATGAAGACAAGTCAAGCTGAAATCAATGCCACCCACCGCATTTAGGGTTCCACAAACTGCAGCCAATGCATTATCCACAAGAGGGACTAATCCACTCTCCTCCTCCTGCAGACACAGTACAGTGAGCAGCTGCAGACTAACATCTTGGTCATCCACGGGCAGGAAAAACCACAACAAAATCAACATTACAATTTACTCCAGTAGGTAGCAGCTTATGAGAGGAACATAAAAATATGCTCAGATCCCTGCCAGTGTTGCAATGTCAATAAAAAAACACCTCTCCATCTCATGGGGAGGCTCTGCAGCACTCTGCATCAAGGTCAATACAGGCAAACCTCGTCTCCACCAACACACCAGTGAATGACTCCTGATCCCAGTTCAGCAGGGTTAAACATGCCTAATAGACTGATGTGCTGTGGAGTGCTGAGCTGGAACTGGCTATTAGACTGAGATGTCCAGGATAAAATACAACCTTAAATGTACAGTAACTGAGTTTTTACAAGGTAGAAATCCACATCAGTGTATATTTCTGTCCACTGCACAAATGTTGAGGCTTTATTCCTCCCCCATCATCTTTTAACATCTGCAGTGTTTTAAGATTTCACATTAAGGGATTTAACTTTTGTCCAATTCTACTGCAATAAAAGCAAACAAGTTAAACACAGCGTTAATACTCTACATTGTCACTATTTCCATATTTGATTCATGTAAAATTTGGAAACCTTGCCACCAATAACACTGTTTTATGTCTTTATGGTTTCACAAATAGCTGCTGCATTTTTTTAGTTCAGCTCATCAGTGTCTGTAAATGTAAAAATCAGATTTCTGGTCATCATTTGGAGGTTCATCTTACACAAATTAAAAGCGTATAAAGAGGAGAGGATGACTGGCTTACACTTATTCACCTCTAAAGCTAATCCAAAGAGGACCCGATCTGTAACAAATGTTCAGTATTTATGTAACTTGAGGGGATGATGTCCTTTAAAGGAAGTGACTGAGGTGAAGTTCAGAAACAGCCTAAAGCTCCACACTGTTGATATCAGCACTGACCAGCTCTTAACTCCACAGCAGAGCAAGCTGGCCTCATCTGACCCATCAGATTATTCACTCAGCCCACACCTCTGACTCTTCACACATCTGAAAAGTTGCTCTGCCCCAACAAAAGATGGCTACTGTGGAGCAGACTCCCACCAGATGATTCACCACCTGGTGTGTCTGAAACCGAGTCCAGAGACTTTTCAAACAAACGTCTGATCCCAGACCTGACTCAACAAATTCATGGACGGACCACCGCCTGTGCATGAATAGCTTAAAACAAACAAAGGGAACTTTTCTGACCCCCCTGATTAGACTGTGTGACATCAGCTTCAGGTGAGCACTGTTTCCAAAAGCTCATCACTTTCTATGGAAATCAGAAATCATCTGTCTTAGCTCACATGTGTGTTTCTGACAGATAATAAAATGTAGCTTAAACAGTATTGGTATGGAAACTTATAGCTTTACATTATTTGAATTGATGAACTATGGATTATGTAGGAGTTTGATGATGTCTAGAAAGCCAAGAGAAAATCTGAATTTCCTATACAGGTCATTAAAACAAATAACCTAAAAACGTGTAAGTGTTAAATAAAATCATCTGTATTCTGTTTGAGGGACACTGCACAAAACTTCCTCAGTGTCTCCCACTTGTAATTATGCAATGATTTTATCATTACTGAACTGCCTGCATTATCTTTCTGCCTAAACCCTTGGAGACAGCAGCCGCATTGTGTCCCGCTGCTTCATATTTACTAGTTGGATAATGAGGCTGTGTTGCCATTGTGTTTTTGAGTTGTTATTTATTCTGAGTATTTGAATGTGGGCAGTTATTGAGAGGTCTGGAATCAAACTACAGATTTACCTATTTAAACATTTCAGTGCAACTCATCCTTAGCAACAGCCACACAACCTGCAGCTGATCCAGCACCACCGTGAGTTCAAACACCATACCTCCAACAGATCGTCTTGCACTTTATACCAAAGTTGTTAAAATTGTATGTTTATTGTATGGCTCAGGTGTGTAGATAGATTACGTGCCACATCTTGTTTTCATCAGAAATTACAAGACAACCAAACAGTGCTTCAGTTTCTTTTGCTTCAATAGTTAATATCATCAGACCAGACAGCCACTGGACATCAGTCCTTAAAAGTCTCCTTCAAGTTCAACTTGTCTGTCTACCTGTCCATTACCGAGGTCCACCTGAGCCCACAGAAAGTGCAGAGGCAAAATATGCACTTAAGACTAAAACCAGCTTCCTCTTGTCTGCAGGACACATGAGAGCAGATGACATTAAATCCCAGAAGGAAAAAACACACACACTTCCTCAGTGGTCTGACCACATAAGAGCTGCTTTCTATAAATGCAATGGACAGTAAATCTCCTTTAAATAGCAGCCATCCTAAATTATCCTTCATCTTCACTGACATACTCCTGCACACCTGTGTGAAGAATCATTACAGGACTCCACAAATGGATGCTGATGAGGAAAACACCTTAAGAAACCATCAGTAAAGATTTCTTGCGAATTAAAGGCATTCAAAAAGTTAGACTGAACTGCGTCAGTTGCATATTATGACATTTTACTGCCCACTATTTCGGGACTTGAGGAGAACAGTAACTATTACAGCGCGGTTAAGTGCTAAAGAGGGTGATTTTCCTAAATGATACCACAGTTTAACCTGACATTATGAATTCAAGAGAACTTTTAAACGACCCAAAACCCGCATCAACTGCGCATCAGTAACACCCCAGGACGCACAAAAGCCTACCGGTTCCTTCTCAGCAGCATTTCAGCTGATGCAGGATGGATGGATATCTTGGCTGTAACAACTATTTTCCGTCAGCTCCTCTCAGCTTGCTGCAGTGCGACTGTCCTGTGAGGAGGTGGAAGCGGCTCTGGATGCTGCGCACAGGTAACGCTGTGGACTGCTGTCCTGCCGGCGCACTCGGAGGCTCGGGGAGAAAAGAGGGAGTTGGGAGAAAGTGACGCCAGATATGAAATCCTGAACTGCCCACTTTTTCACCCAACAATCGGGATGGAGATGACGCATGCCAGTCAAGGGGGACTGGGAGGGATGACATCTAAAGTAACCGACGTTATAGGCTGTGAAGGAGATGACCTATATGTTTTCTTTACTGCAGGGAAGCGACAAATACACTGCGCGTCATTTGGATGAACTGGGATGAGTTGAGTCAGCGCAGCAGCAGCAGCAGCAGTCAGGAGTGAGCTGCTGATGCTGCTGCAGGTACTGATAATGCACCAATACTGGAGCAGCATCAGGAAGCTGCCTCTTTTTCACATTCAAAAGTAACGCCTCTTTTTAGTGAAACATTCATCTATTTAAATCACCAAGTTTTAATGCAAGGCCACTGGAGTAATGAGCAGTTTAAATAATCCTACAGAGAAACAGTGTGACAGGCCACAGCAGCTGCTCCATCATTTACAACCTCAATCTGCAGGGTGTGCTTGATGCCAACAATTAATGTGAGGCCAATAAATTAAAGGCAATTTGTGGGTGATTAACAGCATTTAACCTGAAAACAGTGGAAAAAAGATATTTAGCAGCATGAAATATATTTGTGATCATATCCAAGGTCAGATTAATCTGAATGGAGGTCTTTGTGTGAGCACACCTCCCAATCCATCATAATGAATCTTGTCATCTTTAAGTGAGCAAATAAGGCACAAATGCATTTAATGAAGTGCACCATCTCAAAGTTTCAAGTCGAAAGGTGAAAGCAGAATAAAGAGGGAATAGGGTACACACTGCAGGACAGTTGCACTTGTTTGTGCAAATACACAGAACCACACATTCATCGCACTGTCTGACCTACACACACACCCTGTAGACTGTTGCAGTTTGGAGTGTGTGCGACAAGCAGGCACTCGGTGGCACAGCACAAAAGTGATTCCTCGCCTGCGGGAGCTTTGTTGTTTATCGTGTCCCACTCTCTGTGCCACCATCTGTATCTCCGCTGTCACCATCACTAAATGCATAAATGCCAAAAACTGTGATGACAGCGCTGTTGTCTCACAGCAAAAAGCAGTTCTGGGTTTGAACCTTTTAATGTGGAGTTTGGATGCTCTCCCTGTGCCTGTGTGTGGCCTATTCTCATAATCCAAACACATGCATTGATTATTCTAAATTGGCCATAGGTGTGAATGGGTATATTTGTCTGTCCCTGCGTTAGCCATGTGATGGACTGGCAATCTGTTCCCGTCTTTCTTCCATTGCCAACTGGGATAGGCTCCAGCCCCCCCTCCACCCTGTACTTGATAAAGTGGTTATAGAAGATGGATGGATACTCACTTTTTTTTTTTTTTTTTCAGTTCCCACAAACCAGCAGAAACCCTGTGAGCCTCTGAGCTGTGAAGCAGGTGCTCACATTAATAATCCAACTTTGGTCCTGTCTGTAGTGGAGTCAGCACTGACTCATCTCAGTCTGTAATGTGTAAGATTTATAGCCGGGCTGAATGTGTAGCTTTTACGAGTTACATACAGTAACACAGTGCATGCTACAGCATACTACTGTAACTTCCTATGTGTTCATACTGCATGTAACAGACACACACAAGATGAAAAAGGTCAAGGTAAGAGTGTAGCTGTGGCATCTGCACACAGAGTGAATGGTGCTTTGTGGTGGTCATCCTGTGACTCGGCAGCAGCGGTCAGTGCTGCACACCTGAGGAATCTGACACCCACATATCAGCCGGACTGTTTGAAAAGTCAGTCCAGAGATCAGACAGAGATCAGAGGTGTGCCTCCAGCTCTCAATGACTGGCACGATGACCCAGATTGATTTAAGACCAGCAGCAGTCAGATGTCTAATAGGGTTGGGGTGAGGACCCAAAAGCAAGACTTTACACTCCAAGAAGTGAAAGCTAAAATCAAATTTTACCTACAAAAGAGTTGATTCAAGGTTATCAAAAACCAAACACAGAAAGCGGGTAAAATCTGAAGTACAGGCAAGGTTAAAAAAACCAAACAAACATGCAGGAACTGAGCTGGAAAGGTAAAACACAAAGACAATCTGAATCTATCTGAGTGACATCAGGTGAATGAAGAGGAGGTGGATTGAAGAGGCAGCATCTAGCATGACAATATTGATGGTCAAAGCACAGAGAAAATAAAACAAACTGCCTGAAATATTATTAATGAATATATAAAAACAGCCAGTCTCTACACTCTGAGTAAATTGAATGTCTTCAAGCAGAAACCTCCTCTCTGTGTAGAGTCCATCCTTCTCCTTGGACAGATTTCTTCACCAATCCTCTGACCTTTGTCTGTGCAGTTTGCCTCTAAATAAAGTTTGCGGTGAGATGCTTCTCTCCACAACTGAAATCCTGGATTCCAGCACATAAAATGAAACTATCTAACTTCTGTTTGTCAGCAGTGAAACATGGTCTGTATCTGTTTAATATACAGAAAGTTCCGTGCTATGTTCAATAGCTTATGCCGACTAATGTTAACTCACTTGTACAGACATTTCTGTGTCACTTGCCTAGAAGTCAATTGGAGCCAGAGTTTTTTTTGGAGCCAGCCTCCAGTGGCTGTTGGGAGTATTGTACTTTTTTTTTTTTTTTTTTTGCTTCTGCATTGGCCTCATTTTTGAGCCTCAGTTGCTTTTTCCATTTCTACAGTCGACAGTCCCTCTGCTTGTTTCTGTTTCACATCATTTTAGTTTGGTCAGGTTAGTGTTTAAGTCTCTGAGTTCTAAAACCTGAACACTGTTGCCCTCTTGTGGTGAAACAGCAACACTGTCTTGTTAAAACATTTGCCCATTACAACAGATAGGGATTTCCCCCCCAAAATATATGAAAAATATGAAAACATCGCAGGCATACAGCTTATGTGGTGAACGTGTTACACACTGGTAGAAACCAATATTCACTTTATTGCACTTCAATACTGCTCCTCCACATTTCAGAGGAAAACAGTGTTTGTTTTTTGACTTTTATACACAAACACATCATTGCTTTATAAAATATTGCATTGCATCATTAATAATAATAATATCCTCTACTACACCAGAATGCTGACAGGAGTTATAATTGTTGTTGTTGGATACCTCACTTCAGTACAAGATGTAATTACTTCTCCCACCACTTGCGTCAAAGCTGAGTCCTCTCCAAAACAGTTAATAATGTTACTAACACACTCAATCCAATCCACTCTCAGTGGTGTAAAAATGCTTTGATGGCAGTTGAGGATTTACTGGTTGCTGATGATTAATAAAGAGCTTATGTAGTGGAAAAACATTTGGTTTTGGCTCCCAAACGACACTTTTATCCACAAACTTTGCAACAAGCAGTATACAGTCATTGAAATGGGTTTTTACTGTTGTAGTATTGTAGATTTATTTATTTAGCCTTTGTAATTTGACACCCTTATTTCCAATGGTGTCAAGTTACAAATAAGAGCAATAAAGGAAGAATACAATGGTGTATCAAGTAAAAAACCTGCTTATTTTAGTGTAACAAGCTATCATTAAGAGCAGCGTATCACTGCCCTTTTCCTCCTGTAACTGTAACATATTGAGGTCATATACAATAATCCACCGGGAGCTGGTTAAATGAGACCAAACATAGTCAAACATGCGTACAAGCCATTCCTCAGACCTGCATACAAGCTAGCGTTACATTTTCCAGCAGCCTTCAAACAACCAGCCTATAATTAGACACTATCATTACATTGTAGCTGAGCTTAGATCATCTAGTGAGTCAAGAGGAGAACTCAGATATAGTTTCAAAGTGTCTTCAGATGTTCTGGAGATGTTTGAGCCATCACAAATCCTTCTGTTTCTAAAATCCTGCTAAACCTGCAAACTCCTCTTTGTGTGTAGAAAGAGGCTGAAATTCACAGCAAGCATTTAATTAAAGCTAATTAGGATACCTTTAATGTAACCTGACTTGTTAGATTAATTAACAATAACACTTATGCCAGTGAATTTGACTCTGATACATTAGCTCACGTGGCTGAGAAGTAAGTGTGACTCAGCTAAAATACAGAGCACAGCCTGCAGTTTATTTTTATGTGTTCTTAATTCTGCTTGAGTCATGTCAGCGGGTTTCATTTAACTGGGTTACCAGAAATGCTGCCAAATTACCACAAAGTAGAAAATTACAAGATGGGCCTTCTTAAAACTCATTCTCCCCTGCATGAGTTAAGGCTCCCATACGTCTGTTTTTTTTGTGTGTGTAAATGGAAAAAATTAAGACAAATGAAGCAATACAAAGGCTCCACTTCACCTTGCTGAAATCCCAGACTGAAATCCACAAAACACTCATGCAGTAACAGGAAAGACAACCAGCCTTTGAATCATTTTTCCTCCCATAAAAACAAAAAAACCTCAAAACTCTGTTTCCGCTGACTGGCTACTTTTATTCCCTCTTGGATGCAGAGCACCAGAAGCAAACTGGTTTAGGAGGGACGAGTCTGGGAAAAGTGCTGCACTCATCCCCTCACCGGCCAAACCAACAGCTCACCATGCTTTCTGCATGATGTTACTGCGCTGACCAGAAATGAGGGTATGGACAGCCGCTGTGCAAGCTTGATGCAATTATATTATCTATGACACATCGTTTTGTGTGTGTGTGTGCGTTAGTGCCTGGCAGTGAGGTTAGTTGCTTCACCAGCTGGAGATCTGGCAACAAGTTAACCAGGACGCTCAGTAAATTAATACGTGTGGGTAACCAGCGAGGGAAAAGAGACTTCATGGACCTCGCCGGCCACCTCCCTTGTGTATGACAGATAAAAGTGCAGCTGAAGATGAGGCTTAAAAAAGATTGGGCTTTTACTGATGTAGATACAAGTGGATATTTATAGCAATGATGGGACATTTTAAGGGAAACTGTATGGTCTGAGTGCTCTTTATGTTATTTATATAAGGCTATAGATAAGACTTCAGAAAATTCTGTCCAGCTATACAGACAGGATGATATACTAAAATAAAGATATTACAGTTGGATTATATATATTCAGGATCTTTGTTGTATGAGCAAGAAACAGCTGATTTGCATTTCAAACTTTACACTCAGGATTTCACGTGTTTTTCCCCACATTTATTCACAATATAATGAAGAAACAGACCTTTGAGACGATTAAAAAGGTAAAATTATGATTGTTCCTTGAGTACTATTAATTTAAATTGGGGAGTATAAAGTGGCATTAAAGATGAAAGCTAAGCATTAAAGAAAAGTGTCTGCATTTTAGGGTGAAGAAATTAAAATTTTAACCATACGCTTATTGTGGAAAGAACATAGTACTGCTAACCATTGAGGTTTTTTTTGTTTTTTTTTAACTCTTCAACGCTCATGTTATTTTCTACAGTTGCTCATGAGCTCATAAATGAGGTCATATTTGAAACCTGAAAAAAAAAAAAAAAAAAAAAAAAA
>OOFC01003880.1:5988-25405 GCA_900323345.1 Pseudochromis fuscus | reverse complement strand
CAGGTAATAACTCCCAGTGCCACCAGTGTATGAAAAGTCAAATGAGGTGAGCAGAGTCTGTGTAGTCTCCTCCCCTTGAGCCATTTCTTTCTCCACAGAGTTTCCCAGACATGTTGGAAAGATGGACTCATTTGTCTCAAGGCTTAAAGTTCTGGAGAGGTGCACGTCTGGGCTTCTGTAAAATAATATGACTATTTTCAGCCTCATGAAGGTTCCAAAAAGGCTGCAACCATTATTACATCATAAATCCTGCCAGAATAATGCCACTTTTCCCAATTGTGCAGACTGCATGTTAAAGTCTTGGGTGAACTGGAAGTTACTGCTGTTACTCAGCATCATCTTTTTATCTGACTTGTTGCATAGGTTTCTGACACCTACATGCTTAATGTGTAATACCTACTCAGGAAATGCTCTTCAAGTATTTAATTTGCTCTTCCAAATTACTGTATCTTGATGTTTCTACACAATTCTGTGTAGCTCGGCGTTACAAGGTTTGCCTTTCACATGAAGCACAGTCATCCCACCTACTATTAATGTGAAGTATTGATGAGAACAGCTTTAAAGTCCAAGTTTAGTGAATGAAAATGCCTCTGTAACTCTCCTGTTTATGAACTATATGGGCGAGAAGAAGCTTAATTGCACTTCAAACATTGCAGTCAGGATTTAACACGTTCCTCATTGACATTTATTCACATAATTATAAAGAAACAAACTGATACCTTTGTAAACAGAGAACGATACAGAAAACATTGAAGTTACAGGTCTGATTCCACATTCTCCTACCATTTACAAATAATTAATTTTATTACTTGTATGTTACAAAACTATTTTTAAGTCAGCACACCTTCCTCTTGGTATCCTCACACAGTCTTTGTTTGACTTGACCTTCAGTGTGACTCCCACCGGAACAAGATACGTTCAGACTCCCTGTGACAATGGGACAATGCAATAAGGAGCCCAAGTGTCTCTGATTTGTCTGGTCAGTACCAGTAAGACCGGCGGTGCCTCCTGTTCTCCTGGATACCCATTTTCTCCATGACCTCCTCCTCCAGGGTTTTCAGAGATGGAGTGTAAGTCTTTTCTAGGGTGTCCTCAGGGCTGGTGTCTTTAGGCCCATCTGTAAAGTCAAAAAGCCGTTTTTATAGTATGAAGATAGGAAACATTTTGTTGATATTCTTCACGGATCATGTTCAGCTTTAAGCCAAAAAAAAAAAAAAAAAAAAAAAAAGCACTGTCCATGTGTCTACTGGTTAACCAAGAAATATTTAATGAATAACTATTTTTTTATACTGTAAAATAATCAAACTGCATCAAACTGAAACAGAAAACTATTTTTGGTATCCAAGTCTGCACAGGATGGAAAAATAGCTGCTGGTTTTAATTTGCTGACTCTTACCTACACATGGAATAAACTGGTTACTAAAATAATTTCTCATCCAATAAAAACACACACAGTCTCACCTTTCCACTGCTGTGGCACGATGCCATCTCGCCGCTCCACAACAGGTTTCGGGATGATTCGACCCGTCCTGACGGACACTCGGACCCTCTCGCCTTCCTCTGTGAACCTCCACTCTACTTCAGTGGGTCGCCTGGAGGATCAAGATCAGTACAAGAGAGATATGAATAATCAGGTACATTTATCTAAATAATTCTGACCTACTCTTCATCATTAGATTTCTTTAATATAGTTTTAATTTAAAAGGTGATGCAGAGGAAAAAACAGTATTAACTACAACATAAAATACTACACACAGAGATTATAGATGCAAAATCCCCAAAACACTATGAAAAGGTAACTTCAGCACAACTTGGCTCACTGCACCTGTCTGAAGGGTCAATGAGGGTGACATCACGGAGCAGAAGAGGACTCTCACTGGCAATGTACGTCCCACGGTAACTCTCACTTTTTCCTATATACCTGTAATGCTAAGACACAAACCAAACGTTTACAGCTGTCCAACTTAAAAAACAAACAGATGGTGACCAAATGGTTTTCTATGATGATTTTGTCAGCAGTTGCGCCACGACCACCCTGATTTAAGACATTGAGCTCCATCTGGTGGAGCTAAAAAATAAACACAAGGCATTTCAACCAGCTACAGAATTAATTAAAGGCCATTAAAACATCACTGCTAACTTCACTTTTCAGTGACTCGAGGAGTGAAGGCAGTTTTTGATCTACTCTGATGACAGTTTGTTTCAAATTGACAGAATTGTTGGTAATATGTGAACTACAAAGTATTCTAATTCCAAGGCAAAATTTAACATGCTTGTCCAGTTTTCTCTGAAAAATACATTACTTCCTTACTGTGTTCAGTCCCTCCAGGATAACCCAATTTCTGTGCCGGAAGACTTGAGTCACTTTTCCCTGCTTTCCTTTGTCCTTCCCTGCAGTAATCTCTACCTAAAAAAACAGATGAAAAGCAGACAGTCAATTCTTTGTTACTATTTTTGTTTTACAGTTGCATCCACCACATTCTCTTGTAGTTCTCTCAAATTAGCTGCTTCTGTTAATGTAACTTAAGAGCAAAATCCTTTCAAGATGCACTGAAGTCGTTTATGGTTTTTTTGTGGTTGGTTAAAGTGGCATATAAATTGCACTGCATGAGTGGCTGCATGTATTCTGAATGAGTTTGTTCTCTACAAAAACACTTGACTTGAATTGACTGCTTATGACAATAAATTAACAAAAAAAAAAGTCAGGCCAGTAGAGACTTTTGAGTAGTTGAGACAACTGTGCGTGAACATTCATTCACCTTAAATATGTTATCAAGCAAATATAGAGATAAACAGCCAAAACCTCAGCTATGTAAAAACAATTATTATTGCGATGGGAGAAAAAATGTGCAAATGCTGCATCATTTCGATGGTTTAACATTCAGACATCTGAACCACTCGCACTTTGATTGTGAAGACTTGGGAGTGGGCTCGTTATCAGAGTCCTGGGAGCCAGTTCCTCACCGTGTCCCCCCTGAACACAGACCAGTCGTTGGAGTCTATTGGCTCCACGAACACCTTTCTCCTTTTCTTCCCCGGAGGATTTCGTGTCTTAGCAGGTACGGTCCACGGCCTGTTGGTGCCGTAACGATAATCTTTGGGCACAACAACCCGGGCTGCCATCGACAGGAGAGCGGTCAGCCTCATTGCGCTGTAGGAAACCAGTTAAAGTTGGTAAGCTTTCCCAAAAGGTATCACTGCCAATACTACTGCAACACAAGCTAGGCTAACGTTAGCTTGATGAAAACTACAGCTAATGTTAGCTTAAAGCGGTTAAGCATCTGGGAATCAGAAATATCAACTGAGTCTGTTGCCTCGGTTTTCAAAACATCCTGATTAAAATGTTAATATAGAAGAGAACAAAGCCAGGAACATGCAGAGAGAGCTTACCCTCTGTTGATGCCAATGTCACATGTAGAAGGAATGACAACGCCACCCGCGAGCAGCGCCACCTGCTGCAGGGGAGGGCCCAGATCCGGATTCACGCATGCGCAGTGGTAAAGTCAAGTCCTATATTATACAGTCTATGCAGGCAACAGAGATGACATTGATTTGTGGGCAGGATGCAGGCTTTTAAGGGCAAGATGACCTTCACACGGCTGTAGCTGTGCATTCCAGTGATTCTAATCCAATGTTTTACGTTATTGAAATAAACTGCAGACGTCAAGATTATTTATGTGGAAAATTTATTATATCTATATCATCTATATTACAAAATCTGATGATAATGATTAAGCACTGACCTACATGATCTCAGTTCTCAGAATCCCTAATTAAGTCAAGTGTAAATCCTTAATCATGAATACAAAATGTCTTTCTACAATTCTTCTTACCAATCTTAACCTTACTGCAACATGACTTCTAGTTGCTTTACCACCATATTTGAAATATGTCAGTAGCAAAACGGGAAATAAAAAAAGCTATTTCTTATTGTTTTAGTAGTGTAAGTTTTTGTACTTTCCAGCAATACAACATTAACTTATTATGTGGAATGTGGAATTTTAGCTTTAGTGTAAAGTCAGACTCAAGATCACATCATGTATTTTTATTTACAACAAAACAATTCATTTATTAAACCTAAGCACCGATATTATACAGATATTAAAGCATATTTTGAATATAAAACCCAGACATTCAAATTAATGTTGTAATCTTGTATTTTATGGGGAAAACATGACTTACACGTCATTTTTTAAACTATTATTGTTTTTTTCTCCTTCTCACTGTTCCTGTTTTTTATTTTTATATGACATCCATTTTCACAGTTTAAATCTCATATGATTAAAAAGAAAATTAAAGAAAACAAACTGAGGACAACTATTTTTTGTACTATTTTGCAGCTACTTTTCTGGCTGAGTCTCAAGTTATATTGCAGCATCTTTTGTGTTACCTAAACTTCTTTGTGCTGACCACAACAGTTCATCTGTGCAATCTGGATTGGTTCACTGTTAAAATTGGCCCTCAGTCTACACTGGGACCAATCTTGGTGGCAGATACAATGCATTATTACAAACCCTTACTGTGGTGCTGCTGTGACAAAGCTGGGAGATATTTATAGCAACAATATACAGCAAGACAGGGGGCTACACTTTCTAAAAAACCTGCACTCAAACATATAAGCACAGAGAAGCATCATTAATCTTGTGAACCAGACATCCCAGCCACCACCACACACAACATTCAAATCAATATTAAAATATAAATGGATGTTATATAAGGAGAAAAGGGTATAAAACAACATGTACACGCCAAAAACTCTATAGTTAAAAAATGCTCAACCAAACCCCATGACAAATTCAAAGCTGTCAGGATGTGTTACATAACACCTAAACTGGTTCAGCTATCAGAGCCTTTGGGGCCAAATTGTGCCGCGAGGCTCTCTGGGGAGCAAATTATTTGTGACAACTGCACACAGGCACACAGAAAGGTTCCATTGTTAGTTTCATACATTTGTACCAGAGAGAAAAAATAGACATGTAACAATTAATTAAGTTTGGCTGGTTTGAAACCTAACAGTGGCGTTTCCCATGATTGAAACTGGATCTGTGAGCAACAGATGTAATTCATGGTTCAGGAGGTAGTGTGTATGATTCAAGATAATTTTAAAAAAGAAAGAAGAAGTAATTGCAGACAATCCCACTGGGTAAACCCAAAACAACTACTAAGATCAGGTTGTTTTAGGTTCTTTCCAGATTTAATCTACATTAAACATGAAGGGTTTACTGGATATAAGCATGACAGAAACAAGTTTTTTTGTAATCAACATGTTTATTAAATGGACTGGCAACTACAATAGTAAACTAAGCAGCAGGTTAAGATGAGTGGCAGCTTCAGAAAGTAATAGACAAAGCTAAACCAAAAAAATACACTTTAATAACCAAATGAAACCCTTGGAATTAACTCCAGACTTGAAGTGGCATTTTGAGCTTTGACCATTTTAGATTGTGAAATCAGCGGCGTGGTGAAGGGAGGGTCGTCATCTTGGACACAACACTCAGAATTATTGTAGCACTTATTGAGCTGAGCTTTCCCTTAAGTTTCATACTTTCATAAAACTGTATGCTAATGGTGCCAAAACCATGAAAGAACACTGAAGCAATGACGATGACGTTTAAGCAACACGGTGAAAAGGCTTGAACCCTCGGATTGAATTTGCACCAAAATGATCCAGAGTGGAAATGAACACCATATTTTTTGAACATGTTGTCTAAACAGATGTTTGAATAAAACACGGCATTAAAACATCACAACTTTGTTTCACAGTCAAAATAATAAGACCACTGAAGTAAAACACTCCTATTCCAGTTAAGAGGGTGGGCAACCAAAAAGTCAAAAACCAGTTTTACAGACGGTTAACTCTGTATGTTCTTTCTCTTCATTTTCAAAGATCACACTCCCTTGCTTTGTGCAGATTAGATTGAAATGAATAATTTCAGAGCTGAAACAGAAATTAATTTTGTAAAACCAATTACTAAATGCAAGTGTTGTTGACTGTTACATCTTCAGTATCAAGTAATGGTGGCGCTAGCTAAATATGAAGTTACACCAACAAGATATTGAGACTTTAGTCGATGGTTTTGAAAGAGTTTGCCACAAAATTTCCTTAAAAAATAAAATTAAATACAAAAAAAAAGGCAATAGCAACTTTTTTCCTTCAGCAATAACCACTGCTCCACCTTGACCTTTCAAGATTGAGCTCAGAAACAACAACATTCAGGAATGTCTTTCTGCTTTCAACAATGTACATCATCGTCTAAAAGAGTTAAAGAGCAGCTCACTGTCAGAGAAACTGCAGGGTAACACTTTCAATTCTCAAAAGGGGGTTTACATATTCAATATGTTCAAAAGTCAAGTCATCCACATGTGGGATCCTGCAAAAGTCAATCACGTAATTTGGTCACCTGCAATGAAGCGTACACACCAAAGCAACAAAACCTGTGTTGCATAAACATGTCAGAGAGCAAACTACACTATGATCAAAGGGGCAAAAAAGAAAGAAACAAAACAAAAACTGACTGAACGAATGATTTAAATGAGGCTGAGAAGCTAGCTGATACAAATGGAAGTTAAACAGGTACTTTATGAACTAAAGCTGAGAGCATGATGAAAATTTTGTTTGTTTTTTTCCTGTACAATATCTATGTTTTAAAACTACCAAATGGGAGTATTTGTCAAATAAATGTATTTTCTCGTGATTTAAATGTTGTTGTTTGTATTTATTTACGATATATTCAGTGTTTATTCCCTCTAAACTGAAAAATGTTTTGACACTTAGCATTCAGTCTTTGTAATTATGTAATTGCACTTAGAAATAAAAAATATATACACACCAAAATCCCATTTATAAACGAGCCTTAAAGTGCTCAGTTCAACTGTTTGAAATCAGATTAGCAAACTTTTTTCTTTCTGAGATATATGATATCCCAAAACTGGTACATGGGGACTTGTTTGTCTCTGTCAATACAAACACTTAAGTTTTTTTTTGTTGTTGTTTTTTTTTCAATTCTTCTAATAATTAATCAGCTGAAATCTGGCATCCTGCAGGTAATCATGTTGATGCTTAAATTCCAGAGAGAAGCGTCAAAGGGTCTTGGTTTTCTTCTGTGAGCTGATGTTAAGCACTGTCTGTCACAGGCTGCAGGGAGGACAGGGAAGAGCAAAGATTAATTATTTCACTTATTGTTTCCCATTATTATCTGTGTCTTTTACAACAGCTCACAGACTGTATACTCAATGGATGAAGCTAATGCGATGCCACCCGTTGGCTTGTGGACTCGCATTTTGAAGGCAGGAGTTTGAACATAACCATGTTGGTTTTGTGGAGCCAGAAGTGACCATATTTGGATATGAGGGGGGAGTCAGGAGGCGGGTCTGACCGTTGAAGCTGAGGACAGTGTCCAATGTATTGACCGAGTATTTTATGATTGAAAATGACAAGTGTGAGACCTGATAGCTTCATCCATTTCTATTAACAGTCTATGCAACAGACACACATACAGTTTCCACAACTTATTTACTGCATTGTCATGAAGTACCTTTATATTTAACATTAATTAATTACTGATTTTAGTCACAGTACAGTGAACACTATATTATTATTTTTTTAACAGTTTCAGTGTTTGTGTGTTTGGAGGCAGGTGTGAAGTTTCCACATCTATTCGTGGAGCATCACTTGCAAAGACACCCCCTTTTAATGCACCTGCTCAAATTAAATGATATTCCCCACATCATCAATGTTCATAGGAAAACATTTTCACTCCTGGCTTTGATTTCTCAACTATTAACACATACAATTCCCAAAGAACAAAAAAAGTTATTGAAAATAAGGTGGAATCCGAGTTACTCTTTTCCAGACAGAGTCGACAAGACAGTGTTGCATGATGATCATAGTGTTATTAGACTGACAGCTTTAACTCCAATTATACTGTGTAGTCAGTTAGTTCAACTTTCAGTTAGTCTGACTTAACATACAGCAGTTCACTGTTGCCAGAGAGCAAAAATGTGGAAGCATTATTTTATGATGTTGTTACAGACAAAATCTAAGCAGAAGACTGAAGGACAATCTTCAGTCAGTAATGTTCTAAAAGTGTTGTCCTATAATCATGGTCACCTTAAAACTGTCCCAATACATTGTGAGGTTTTTCTAGACTCAGATATCAGACACAAACATTATATATGCTTGTGAAAACTAAATATTTGCAGCTCACAGAATGAAATCCATGCAATCTGAAGTTATCAAGCCAAAAGATGTAAATAACACTTAGTATATTATGAGAACTCAGTTTGGCCTTGAAACAAATAAACAACATTCATTAGTGTCTCACCTTATCTGCTGTTAGCGGGCCCCCTGCTGGAGCATTTTCCTGGGCCTCTGCTTTTGACTCGCTCAGTGAGGAAGGAGCAGTTGCCTTGGGTCCAGCCACATCGTTGAGCTTGGCGTCCGCATTGGACTTGTTGCTGTCTACTTTAGAGTCACCTTCTGCCTCTGTATCCTTTGGCCGCTTGGGAGACGCCTACAAAAAGTTTGACAATGTGTCAAAGGAACAGTTAGCTTGACAATGAATCATCTATGAAGCTTTTTACTTTGACTGACAGGATAATGACGCTCACCTCTGTGGACTCCTCTGCTTTTCGTTTAGTTCCTCCCCTCTCGTTCTTCTCGTCGATGACCAGAGCCCCTTCGTCCTCATCACTGCTGCCCTCAGCATCGGCTTTCTCTGAGCCGCCTGTTTCGCCTGCTCCTTCTGACGCGTTGTCGTTCTTCGATGACTAAAGGCCGAGATTTACATATTGATGAATAGTGTGAAAACAACCTCAGGACTGAATGACATGCATGTGCATGCACAAGACAACCAAAACAAGCAACATGGACGGTATACAGAATGGATAAAGCTAACATGATGTCACCTGTTGGTTTGTGGATTCACATGTTGAAGTCAGGAGTTTGGCATTTGACCATCACCATGTTGGTTTTGTGGAGCCTGATGTAACCGTATTTAGATATGAAGGGAGGAGTGAGAAGGCAGGTCTGACCCTTGAACCTCAGGATGCTACCTAATGTGTATGGGTATCAAGTTTGAACTCACGTCACTCCTAAATATCCCTTTTTTTGAAGCCTAATATTCACTTAATAAAAATCTTATTTTCAGATGGACACCAGATCACTTATAAGAATTGACTTTAGTTAATAACATCAGACTGACTTGTGGGAAAATGTATTGATTGAGTATTTCATGACTGATAATGATGATTTTTGAACTGAAGTCAATTGGAGCCAGAGTTTTTTGGAGCTAGCATCTAGTGGCCATCTGTGGTGTTGCACTTGTTTGCACTTCCACATTGGCTTCACTTTTTAGACTGGGTTGCCTTGTCCATTTCTATATACAGTCCATGACGATCACCCACTATAAAGTAATCTCTATAGCGAAACTCCACAGCTTTACCTTTAACTGTATTACTATCAATAATTTCTTGCCTGTGCATCTCTGTGCCAACACAATGAGATAATCTCCTCCCAAAAGATGCTATGCTATAATATAACCCAGCAGTTTTCATTATTTAGCTTTGTGATAGTTTCATAGTGTTGGGCCAATGAGGTGAAACATACTCACAACAGAGTAAAACAAAAAGGGCAGTCACCACAGCACACACCAAACATCTCTCCAAAAAAATCCACCTACCTCATAGGCTTCATGTGTGACAGTGGGGTTGTTCTCGATCTCCCAGAGTCCCTCAGCAAAGCCTTTCCTCTTGTTTGCTTTTCCATACTTCTCCTTGCATTCGTCATATGGGAACAAATCCTTGCCCCCCAGGAATGCCCTGTAAGAGTTGAATGTAATGTAATGTAAGGATTCATGTGTGTTAGTCAAGGAGATCATCCTAAACATTATGATGATCAATTTATGGATAAAAAATATTCACTGTAAATAAAGACGACTGTAATTTAATTCAGATCTGACTAGTCTGTGATAAATGGCTTTTGACAAAGTTTAGAGGCAGCAGCGTTTAGGAAAAGTCACACAGTCAAAAAAATGTGTTATAAATCATTTTCTTCCTCCACTACTAATTTTGAGTTGGATGTTTTAAATGTGTCTAATGCTTCAAGTTTCTGTCATAGCTTAAACTGGAATAAGACCAATAGCACTAACACAATACTCACGTCTCATGTGTCCCAAAGAAGAACACTTGATACTTGTTTGAGGGCGACTTCACGGCTCCTTCAGGTAATTCGTCAATCTGTGAATTAAAAACACAGCTTCTTAAAAAGGATGCTAAGAAATTGTTCAAATTATTTAGATAGTAAAATGATAAGGTAAAACTTTAAGTCAACATAGATTTGAATACTGAACCTGATTACCAAAGTCACTGTTATGAATTATGGTACAACTTTAAAAACAAATGGAGAAAATAATTAAAATAAATGAAACCCTCCCCACTGGAACAAATACAATTAATAAAGTTAAGTTTTTTTCTATCAACATTAATGTATACCCTTTTTCTTTGGAGTTATGAGTTAATTGTGTAATTTCTTTTTCTAGTAATAATACAGTAATAAATGATATTTTTAAAAAATGGGATAAAAGTAAAGAAACACTTATCACAATAGCTTGTTTGTTAGATCAATAGACCAAAACAGGATTTCATTTACAGTGATAAAGGAGAGAAGAGCAGGAACTCATTGCATCTGAACCAGAAAAGATGATAAATGACTCAATTACTTGATTAACAAAACTGCAGACTATTCATTTTCCATAAACTTCCTAATAAAATGTTTCAACAGTAGAAGTCCTAAAGCTAAATTAGGTTTATAGCACAATGCAGCACAAAAGTGAACACTTCATTTCAAAGTAGGAGGTTTTTCCAACTTGATGTGGAGCAATCAGTTACTGTACAACTTCCCTCTAATTTAAGCCAACAACAAATACAATGGGAGCAGAGGTCACTGTTTACATTTGTGTGGCTTTTAAAGAAGAACACATCAAGACACTGTGGCACAGGGAAGCACTATCATCATCATCGTTAGTATTATTATTATTATTATTAGGCCGGCACGGCGTCCGTTTGCCTCTCCCAGACTGGCCTGTTGGCATTCCCCAGATAGGACCAGTGTGCCGGGATAGGTGGGGCACGGCCTGTGGCCTGTTGACATGAGGCGAGGCTGATAAGACTGACAAAAAGGAGGGAAGAGGCACAGATCAATACTGACACTAACTTCACTATTTTGGGTGAAAGTGCAGAACCATGTGTATTTTTTTTTCTTTCTATAAGATGCATATTTAATCCAAACAAGTCCCTTTTTGTAAGGGTTGAAGCTCTAAATTGGATTAATTTTATTGGGTGAACGGTTGCTACAAACCAGTGTTTCCTTTTCAACTGTGCAGGCCAAATGTGGTTGGGGATTACGTGCTGTTGTGTTTCCACATTTTTCCACTTTAGCTGTGGTGCAGGGTACAGTGCACAAGTGCTTAGTTGTTTTTATTTCTTGTACACATTATTCAGAAAGTGGAGGAAACACTGCGTTAACTACGAAGTTTCAACTGTTGGATTATAATGGGAAACAGTGACGGGGATGTACGGCTACTGTGTGTTTATGGACAGCGTAGACGTTACGTTATGGGATTATATCACTGTATTTTTTTTTTTTTATTATTAGCCTGGACCCAATTAATGGAAGTCATTTGAACGTTACGAGCTCAACCGCCGTTACCTCTCGCAGCAAGCGTGGGTCAGGCAGTCATGTTTACAAAGTACCAAAACATATGGCTAACACAGGCAGCCATTAGTCTGTAATGAATGCAACAGTTAAAAAAAATAAAAAGAAACTTAAAACTTATTTAGCTAGCGGCATTAGCCTAAAACAGGCCCCCCTGAGGGACACAGATGAAAAGCAGCATTAATGGCGACAACATTTCATATACAGAGTGTGTGTCTCCTACATGATGAATCACCTGAAAGAAATGTGTCTACTAGCTCTGTGTGTGTCTATGTGTGGATGCTTGGCAACGTTAGCTTACACGACAGAGCTAGGCTAACTCATGGTAGCTACTGTTAGGCCTCGCAGGTAAACAAGTGACATGGGCAGGCAGGCAGGCACACGCTATTGAAATGGATACTGAAAAAACCCCAAAGCTGTTCAATTAACGACGACTGCTTACCCTCGCAGGCCAGTGTGGATACCCCTTCATTTTAGCAAACACGAGATCTCCAGGTTTGTATTCCTTCTGCCTGTTGGATCTCGGCATGTTTCTGGTGGAGATGGCTGACAGATGTATGTATGTGTGATTTAAGAAAAAAGGGAAAAACACAGTGTCGGTATTAACGTGGTAGAGTGGTCACCACCTGCAGCAAACAAGCCGAGCGTCGGTTTGTCATCCAAATTAACCAGGCGCGGAAAACTGGAGCGAAGACGCGGCGGACGACTTTTTTTTTTTTCGTGGATTCACTGCAATGCACTTACATCCACGACAATGAATAAATACGTCTCTGAGCTCGAGCGGCGGTTACAGTATCTGAGGGTAGATTCACGGTTTGGTATAATCGCTGTCCCACAATCCACTGGCTCGTCCCTCGGACTATTTGGGTTTGAAATTGAAACCCGCTTCCCTTTGCAGACGCGCCCCCGGTACCCGGAGC
This sequence comes from Pseudochromis fuscus, assembly GCA_900323345.1. Lineage (NCBI taxonomy): Eukaryota > Metazoa > Chordata > Actinopteri > Pseudochromidae > Pseudochromis > Pseudochromis fuscus. The sequence goes on along the minus strand of OOFC01003880.1, from coordinate 12,772 downwards.
TGCACTGTTAGCGCCCCTGTTGACCAAAACATCATAGTGAAAGTAAATCACTCGAATAGAAAAACGCCATAGTACTAATTTTAGGAGCATTAGCTTCAGAGTAACAATGCTATTTTCCCCTCTGGGGGATATACCTTTATTTAATTTACATCCATGATTGATCTGCTTTAGGAGGCCCCGGACAAAGAGGGTCCCCTATAAATTGCAAATTAATTAATATTTAACACTAGAACTAAAAATAATGACGGTCCTAAAATAGAAACGTAGCCCTTTTCTATGCACCCGTTTATTGTTTTATGTATATATATTGACGCATGTATCCTATGAATACATTTAATAATTAATAAGTATTATCTTAATATTTTAGTATTTTATTTTTGTTACCATTTAGTATTTTTGCATTCTATTTTTCTACTCTACTTGGAATATTTTTAGTGTATTAGTGGTCATTCATTGGTATTTGCACATTTCAATGACTACATTTGGTTTTTGCATACAGATCATAAGTTCCATATAGCGTATTTATTGTTCTGCTTGTTTTGTTCATGCTTCTATTGTTCATAGTATTTTATTATATTGTTATTTTATTCTGTTTGTACTGTACATATACTATATTTCATATATTTTTTACTCCTTGCCTTGTGCGTTCAGTGTTGGTTGTCTGTTGTCTTGTGGGGCTGCCTGTGTTTTTGTTGTTGTTGTTGCTGCTGTAACAAAATAATTTCCTGCAAAGGATCAATAAAGTATCTATCTATCTATCTATCTATCTATCTAAAATTTTGATGTAAAAACCCTGTTTAAATGTGGGACTCGAGGTCAACTAAAAGGGACATGTCTTCAGGCCCTTATCACATCAGTTAATGTGGTTTTAGTGGTGCATGTTTTCAAACAAACTTTCAATAAAATTAGAAAAAGCTGTAGTTTTTGGGGCCTCATAGCTTTGTTCAGTTTGGTAATCAGTCTTTACTAATGAATTATATGAATCTTCACTTCAGTCACTACAGGTGACTGAAGTGAAGACCGGTAGACTACTGAATGCAGTTTTTTTTTCAGATCTCTAATCAGATTCTACTAGATTAGGTCAAGATGTATTGCAATCTTACTTTATTTTGCACTTTTTAATGTCTTGTCTCGTCTATCTTGTCTATTACCACTATTTAATGTCTTGTCTCGTCTCTGAACTATAGGAATTTTTACTTGGCCTTGTCTCGGTCTTGGACAGGGTGGACTCAGGTTTTTTTAACAAGACTAGTCAACACCAGGCCAGCACTACTGTGTTAAGTGAAAAAAATATAATGTAGCTGCTGCCCTCCTGGTGTCATGTGGTCTTTGTGACACCTGGAGTGACATGCCCCCTGTACACAGAGTGATGAAGATGACTGGAGATGCTAGGAAAATTATTTTTTTGTTTTCTTTCCATTTATGTGAAAGCCATCTTAATTAAAAAAAAAAAAGATACTGCAAATGTCTTTGTCTTGTCTCAGTCTCGACCTCTCAATGTCTTGGTCTTGTCTTGGACTCGATACTCTCTATAGTCTCGATAATGTCTTGGTCTTGGTTGGTACAGTTTTGACAACAACACTATTTGGGGGTCAAAATGGTAATATTTTCAGTTTAAGGAAATATCTCTGATTGCCAAAAACATGTTTACAACATTTAATTCTACTTCCCCTTCTTTAAAATTTCTGCAACCAAAGCTGCAAAGACCCAGAGATGCACCCAGCATAAAAGGTGAGGTGCCTAATAAGGGTTAATCTTCTATTTGTTTTTGTCTATCCCACCTGTGGTGCAATCGATAACCTGCAGTCCCCATTTCAGTGGGCTACTCTGTGGATTTTACCACAGAACTGCTCTACAGCGGGAATAAAACTATGGGATATAAATAAAGTCTTTATACATTTGTAATTTTGTTGGTCTAGAAATAGTCCAATTTAAAAACAATGAAATTACTCAGCTGACAAAAATATTCATGTTGTGTGAAGTGTGAACTGTAGAATGTGTATTAGATCTGTCCTAAGTTTGCTAAACGTTTGCTGAAGATTTCTAAAAAAAAAAAAAAAAAAGGAAATAGAACACAAAGAAGTAAGAACAATGTCTTGAATTGCAGCTTCAGTTCTGCAGGTCAAAGGATTAATACAAAAAATTTTTTTTTTCTGTATAAGCTGTAAACCTAGACTGGAAATATAGAATATATATGGCTGTAAATGGATGTTTTCAGCCACAGGGTGGCGTTAATCCACAGAAGATTTCAGATACCACCTGAAAATAAACAGAGGAAGAAGAAGAGCCTGCGCAGAAAACTGCGCAGTTGTCGTTTTTCAATCACGAATGATGGAGGCAAATGTTTTGATGGAGTCTAGGGACTAACGAGCTCAGTTTGTTGGCGTAGCAACACACTAAAGTGCGGTATTGTGGTGTTAAACAACAGAGCTGCTGCATCAGTCGATGCTGTTTATGCGCAATTATAAATTTGGGACGAATTTAGCTTGTCTGGAGAAGAAACGATTAGTTGGCTAATATCGTTTGCTGCGGTGGCCTAGCTAACATTACCTAGCTCCCTGAAGTTGGGCAGTCCTCTCAATTAATCAGCTCACTGTGAGGCCCTCTTTTAATCTGTCTCGTTTTTTATAATACTCCCGCTCCACTTGGAATAATTTTGTTATCTCTGTGGCTATAGTGATCAAAGATTACTGTACCTTTTTAATTGAAGTCCGCTCGTCAGGTAGCCAGTGTGTGAACGGCTTCTGGAGACCAAATCAGGGAGAAGTGGTTATCCATGTCCACAAGTTTCTTCAGATTTCTGGTCTGTAATAACATCAGGAAAAATGTCTTTAGTCGCTTATGGCAGCAGTGATGATAGCGACTCGGAGGAAACCTCGATCTCAACCGCAGCGGAGAGCAAATCCAGCGCAGGAGGGCTCTTCTCAATCCTGCCTGCTCCTAAAAAGACTGGATCGACAGGAGGGCACGATGGACCAAGTAAGGAGACAAAAGCAGGCTTTTCAGTAGGGGACAGTACGTCAAGCGATGACCTAGATCATCAGTCGCCTAGAGGAGGTTTACTCTCTAGTCTGCCTAAGCCGAGGAAACGAACAGAGCCAGTGAGGATCACTGTACCACAGATCCAGAGACATGATGTGAGTACTCATTCAGTTCATCCGTTTGCCCAGACATGTGATACAAAACGAGGTTGCAATTCATAATCTAAACATTTGTTGTCCATAGTCAGACTCGGATGATGATGAACCAGCCAAGAAGAAAGTACAACCTCAGGTAAGAAACCCTCTCGCTGAGTTTGATTGAATTCACTGGTAACCAAAGTGTTGTTCTCATCCAGGATTGTCAACAAACAACAAACCTGTCTTTTAATCAGTTACCATCGAGCGACAACTCCACAAAATTCAGAATAAAAATCTTATTTCTTCTCTCTATCCCAGATATTTCAGTGGTTGTGTGAAATTACATCATTGTCAGATTAAGGGATTGTGTACATGAAATATGAATGTTTATTTGTGTCAAAACACTCGAGTTCAACCAACTTCTAAAGTGTTTGCATGTAAACACACTAGTTCTTGACAATGAGCCAGCATTTATGGAGCTCTGCCACCTTCCTCCTCTCTGATAATCTTTTCAATGTTTCTGGTCTTTTTGTAGAGCTAAGAATATATAAAAATTAAAAAGATGAAACAAATGATGGAGAATATCTCCTCTGATGCAGCTGCCATTACCCGATTTCAGACTTCTTCTTTTCAACCCTTATCTTCTTTCTCCACCAGGGTGCAGGTTCAGGCCTGTCCTCCCTTCTGCCACAACCCAAAAACCTGACACTGAAGGAGACCGACAGACCTCTAATTCCTCATGCACTCACCAAACGGCAAGAACCTAAAGGATCCAAACCTGGAACTCCTGCTCAGGGTCTGATTGGTTCTAGTGCGTCTCCTTCTGCTATCAAAGCTGCAGCAAAGTCAGCAGCCCTGCAGGTGGCTAGACAGATAGCCACAGACGACCAGGATAACGAGGATGACATAACCCCACAGAACTACTTTTCCCTAGGCGAGAGCCCCCAACATCTCCCTGCAGTCGTCCCTAACTTAGACCCTGAGCCAGGAGCCCCCACAGAGACCCTTCCTTTCCCTGCTCCTGATGAGCTGGGACAGTCAGATGCCCCCCTCGACTTTGGGGGGAACAGCGAGGGAGCGGGTGCATGGGGAGGCCAATATCATCAGTATCAACAGCCTATACCAGGCCCCGAAGCTTTCCCCGAGGTAATAAGGGCTTTGTACTGCATCTTTCACATCCATAAAAAACAGAGAGACCACATAGTAGCTGGTAATTGGTAGTTTTTGCAGTGACTTGTCCTTTGCCCTACCAAACCATGCATGTTAATCCATAGTCCCAAGTGTGCAATTCAACAGTTACAACAGACGTATCATTGCACATGTCAAAAGTGAGATGGTTCGTATGAAAGATAGATGTAAACGACATGAATGAATTCAAATGAAACGCACAGTCTTACCCATCTTCTCCTTTGGCAGGGATACTATAATGAGCCATACTACCAAGATCCTAACCCTGGATTGGCAGAGGCAGAAGAGCCTGGCCAGTCTGCCATGTTTGATGATGAAGCGGTAAGAAGTACACCGCCTCTGTACCTCATTTTGCTCTTTTGTTGTCATAGTACACCATATTTTAAGAAAGTTAAGTCTTGATAATTTTGCACCTGTGATCTGTCTTGTGTCTGCTAAAAAAACATTTGTTTGTGGTGTAACTAATATCTTCTTCTGTCGTGCAGTTCATGCGACTGCAGGGTAAAAGAAACAGGGGCAAGGAGGAGGTGAAGTTTTTGGAAATCAAAGGTGACGACCAGCTGAGCGGCAACCAGCAGTGGATGACCAAGAGCATGACAGAGGAGAAGCAGAACCGCCAGTCGTTCAGCAAGGTGACCCGAATATCTCTCTGTTTATGTTTGGTTTTCTTTCTCAGCTTTGAGTGTTTGATTGAAGAAGAGGAAGAAGGTGCATCATGTTTGGGGTTTACACTCAGTTCAGACTTGAAACACTTAAAGCCCTCCAGCCATAAGATGATAGAGAAAGATCATGCATATCTGTTTCATTACAAAGGACGTAAAACTAACTGGTAATTTTAAGCATGATTACATTGTATTGTCATTTTAACTTTGTGACTTGTTTCCACTTGTCTGCAGAAAAAAGGAGAACAACCAACAGGACAACAGCGACGCAAACACCAGATAACATATCTCATTCACCAGGTGAGTGCTGCCTATGCTCAAATTACACTTTCAGCATCTGTGTGATTTTTATTTTTATTGTTTAATCACGAGGTGATGACCATGGGGATGTTTGCTCAGATGTTTGATCAAGTTCCTTAGAGAATCACAGTTAATATTTTACATGATCTTTTTATCCAGTGATCAAATAGCTGGTGTTTTCTCAGGGTAGTCTCTAATCAACAGGAGTATTTCCCCAACCAAACACAAACAGATTATGTTGTAGCTCAGGGAAAGGAGCCTGTAGGCTGATTGAAATTATTAATGATTTTTCAGCTGGTTTTTAAGGTGACAGAGGATGTGAGTGGAAGTTTCTAGGAATCTGTGTGACATGTCTGCACACATCCAGCTCCAGGCTGTTGGCTGCTGTGCCTCCTTGTACAGAATTAACCTTGAGCCTTCTGTTGACTACTTCTCTGTGTTAGTGATTTATTGTATTAGCTGCAAGAAAACCTCACCCCAGCTTTATAAGTAAAAAACACAAGTAAAAAAAGTAGCCAAAATGTTCACCTGTATTTTTTTTTTCTTGTTTTGCTTTTAGTGTGATTAACTATTCAGTGGATCATTTTGGATAGGTGCACTGAGTTGGGAGTTATTTGTGTTTTTATTTGCTTGCCCTGCATACTGGTTACAGACTCCATCCAGGTCAGATGTGGCAGCACACTGTATCTTTTTTTTTTTTTTTATGACCAATAATTTTCCTTTATTTTTCCATTTACAGGCAAAGGAACGTGAGCTGGAACTGAAGAACAGCTGGGCAGAAAACAAGCTAACCCGCCGGCAGACCCAGGCCAAATATGGTTTCTAAATGTCATAACTGTGGACTGTGGTGGTGCACAAAAAAAACCCTGCATCAGAAATTAGAGTAGAGCTTCTCCAGATTTACCTACATAAAGGGAAAAAAAATTGTGTTTAGGAACAAAAAGTATTCAAACCTTAATACAGATTTTTTTTCCTCCTGCCCTCCATCCTGTATTTGTGTTCAATTGTTAATATTCGGTAGTTTTTTGTCAATTGTTTGATAAAGTGTTATTCTTTTATCTAAACTCCAGTTCCAGCCGCTGCACTCTCCTTCCACAGTAAATATATGCACTGTACCTCCATAACAATGTCAGTGTTTCTAAGGTACCTTTGCTCAATCAGCGGCAGAAAAGATGTAACGTGACCCTGAAGTGGCCATTATAAATGTTTTTTTTCCTTTGAATGTGTATGCTTCATGTGTAGTGAATCATGACTTGACAGAAAGGTTTGGTTCTCTGGGAATCTCAGTTATCAGCAACATGTTGATGATGAGAGGAGATAAAGTTGTTAGAAAGCTGTGACATCTTACATATTTATACAGTCAATCGACAACTTTGTAATAAATGTTGATGTTAGAAGACATATGGTGCAGTTGCTCATGATTCATTAAATTACAGACAAGTGTTTTTGCATTTCTGTGTTGCCATTGTTTTTGTTTCTAATTATTTTCCTTTTTTTTTTTTTTTTTTTTTATTA